>OX377622.1:136437909-136677315 GCA_947397865.1 Polietes domitor | reverse complement strand
AAGAATATAAATAGTCGGTAAAAATCCGTAAACTTATATCGTGTTGCTGAAATTAATTTCCCCAAAATTTTGGAAATGGTAACAAAATTTGTATTGTTTTTTTAAAAATCATTTATTTTTTGGCAAATTGATCAATATTCGCTATTGTAAGATGATTTTCAATGTTCCTATAATTTCATAATATCAAATATTCCCAATTGTGGGAAATTTCCCAATTTTTTTGAATGTAGTAGTTTCATTTATATATATTCAATGTTCATATCTTTGTGAGGATTCATAAACCAATAAATTTTATTTCTTAAATACGTGTATACACACGAGCCACACAGTGGCCAACGTTGAATTGGGTACACTGAAAAAAATCTTCTTCATGGTATTTACAAAGTGATTTCATAAAAGGAAAAATTCATAACGTCGCCGTCGCGACGGTGACGTGATGATATAGTTACAGAAATGATAGATGATGAATAAAAGTATATATTTATTTGCATGTACTGAAATTTATTTTTAAAATAATTAGTTTTGCTAAAGAAACAAAAAGTTTTGGAAAAAATATAATATGGGTTATATGGGCGGTGAGAGGTGGGCGTTAATAAATAATAGTAATAAACGGTGCCTAATTTCAAAAAGTTTGGCCAAAAATAAATTTGGGTTCTATAGGCGGTGGGATTTTTATTTTATTCTTTATTGAGGTAATAAAATGCTCTGTGGCAAATTTGAAAAAGTTTGGGCCAAAAATAAACTATGGGTTCTATGGGCGCCCAGTACCGAGGCGTTGCCAATTTTGGTGAAACTTTATATTTTTCTTAATTGAGCCTTGAGCTTTTTTCCCAGTTATTCAGCAGTGCATGAAAACTGTTTACTTCTTTGATTTCGTGATAATTTTGATATTATTGATTTTTGGTTTTTCCCTACACGTGTTTGTCATAAATTTATCATAAAAAAATTCATTAATTTATGCCGTTTTAGCTTGGTTAAATGATGTTCTAAAAAACCACACATAGTTACTTTTATTACGGAATTTATTTATTGAAATTTCAATATTTCATACACATAACTATTTTTGTGAATTTAGGAGATCGTTAAACAATTCATTAATAATATAAAATTGATACAATATTCATAACTTTTAGCGTTTTAAGATGAGACACTGGAATATAAGTTACTTCAAATGGACAAATATAGTAGTCCATCTAAATATTATCTAGTAAACTAATTTCAAAATGTTATGTCCACAATTGCTTAATTTGTATACCCTAAACCACAGAATGGACCACAAATGTTTTGTTTGTTTTTTTGGATCTCTAGTGCGTATGGGGGCAACTGGTAAACATTCGAAGCTTGGCAACCTCGACCATGGCAAATTTGAAATTAATGTCAAAACTACAATTATGCACCGATTGCAAAGATATTTTACACAGTAATCGTCATCATCATAATTTTCCATTTGACTCCTTGCGGATCACAGGCCATAAATGATAGTGCTTTCCGATCTCATTATTAGCCCTATTGTTCAAATTATATAGTTAGATTGCTTATAAAATGCCGTGATTAGGTCCCAGCTTTTTCATTCAAAATAACTTTTTCGACATCAGTTTTGGTACAAAATTCTAAACTAGTGGTGTATGTGTCGTAAAACGCTATTAAATCGTTCAAAGTTATCCTTCGGTTCCATTCCAAATTTCAGCGAGTAAATAAAAATGTTTATTTTTCATTTGAAATTTCTTTGAAAACAAATTAGCTATGAGCTGGAGAACACATACTTTTGATAAGAGTTGTTATACCTGTAACACATAGCTAAAGGGTCCGCCATCTAACGTTTTTTTTTCAACTATTCAACCGTTGGACTATTATTTGTGGGGTGCCCGAGGCAGCCATTTGAATGAAATTATTTTCCATTATTAACTGGAAGGATTGTACTTTCAAATAAAAAAAGAAATTTGAGAAAATATTCAGTAGTTTTTTATAGCATTTTCAAAAGAAGTTATTTGGCGGATTGGGCGGACGTATCATGGAATTAGATTTGAAATGCAATAATATAACTTTTTTTTTCGAAAAATTACACATAGCTATTTTTGCTGCGACGGCGACGACAATAAAATGAAATGTGTCATAAATTGTTTTCATGAAAATTTCATACTTTATCTATGAAAAAGTTTATTGTATTAAATAAACATTTCTATCATAACACCGTCCGACAGACCATTTTACACTTAAACCGGATGAAATACTTCTGACGCTGTAGATCTATATGTAGTGGAGTTCATTGGCGTTTTCATTTCCTCATCCGGTTCCACCTTAAAAGACCACCAAGTTTCAAAGAATAACATTTCTCAGAAATTGTTTGAAATGCTTGATCGATGCCAACGATACCGAAATATATGTCCAATTAAAGTGGAGAATATCTCTTAAAAATACCTCAAATACCATGCTTATATCTGTATTATTTTATCATTAACAGCCATTTTAATTTTCCCCTTTAAAAAAAACATAATAATATAAATAAACTAAAAAACTAATTCATATAGAAACATGGCATTTGAAGTATTTTTAACAGATATTCCCCTTATTAATTTGCCGCTTAAATCAGTTTCGTTGGCTGGAAATAAGTGTTCAGAATAATTATTTGAAAATTGTTATCCTTTGAAACTTTGTAGTCCTTTTAAGGGGCAACAAGGTGAGGAACGTTTGTATTTTTTTGGTCTGAAATAAATATTTGATTTGAACTGGGATATTGTCCTGGCTCAAGACCATTTTGCATCTATATTTAATAGAATGCAAATTTATTTACTTGCCGAATTTGCGTTTAAAGAAATCGCGTTAAAAAAACTTTTTAATTTTGTTTTCCTAAGAAACTACATTTTTTCCTTTTTTGAGGCATTATTTGTCATGTTCACTCTCTGAATTTGAGAAATTTGAATTAAAAAATTTTTTGATATTTTTTTTGGAAAAGTAAAATTTTTATTTTTTTAAAGAAAATTCACTTTTTTCCTTTTTTGTGGAAGCAGCTTTATTTGTGCTGTTCACACTCTGTGGCGTCGCCAGTAGTTTCTGAGATATCAGAGTAAATATAGAAATTTTAATTTTCATTTGATCGCAAAAACCTTCTCGTGAGAAGCTCTCTGGCATCGATATAGTATAGTTACCCAGCAATACTTCTGTCGTGCCAACGCTCATTTGTTGTAGTTTTTTCGGCAAGTGAGTTGTGCTTCTTCGGGCGGATTTGGTGTAGCCACCGAAGCCACCTAAACGAAACCTTTAGACGGGGTGGAAATCATGATAGTGGTAATCTGCAGCCATGCCATTTGTAAATAAATTTGCATTCTATTAAATATAGATGCAAAATGGTATTGAGTCAGGACAATATCGCAGTTCAAATCAAAATCATAAATATTATGAAGTTAATTCTTACAGTGTGGTATCCTTAGAAGCTTCTGCCCTAAAGGACCCACTGCAAACTACTCTTCTTAACTCAAGTGAAAAGGAAACCAAGCACTCAACTCTCGTCCTAATGATATCCTGGTCATAACTGTGCACTTATGATGGCTTTCATATAACTGGGCAGTATTTCACATTTAACTTATACCATTAATGATATATTTCCATTAACGTTTAGCCACGTAAGAGACTGGCACGACTGTCCATTACAACAAAAGACGAGAATAATTATCTAATACACCGGAGGCAAATAGTCTGCACGATAGTTCCACGTGCATCAGCATCATCATCAACAACATCATCATCAAACTCGGCAGCATCAAAAGCCACACTAAAGTTGTCTGCTCATACTTATATCAGGACCAGCCCACCCAGGAGGTTTGACTAACATCCATACGCAAAATTATCCTTTCATGCTTTATAATGTCATCGTCATTATATGTACGCGTAAAAGAAAGTGCATGTCTCCTCATACCAGCTTCCGTTGCCATCCCGCTTAACACACGACACTCAGCACTGAACTTGCAACATCATGGCAGATGTTATGCAAATGTAGACACAAATGGCGCAGTCAGGGTAAGTATATAAGGAATATATGAATGTACATATGTATGTATGCATATCTATGACTATACGTTGTAGTCATTAAATCTGTAGATTAAATATCAAAGAATCATTATTAAAATGGACTTTGGCGTTGGGGCAAGTGCTGGTGCCGATGCCGGTGCCGGTGCACAAATCTTAATTATGGTAAATGTAGCACCAGCTGTGCCATTTGGTATAATTGTTCATGTGAGAGCTACCTTTGATACTAACATTAAGCACCTTAGCGTTTAGGATATTTTAGCAAACGTAAATGTTGGGATCAGTGCAAAGCTGTTCGTGTGTTTTTTGGGGACTTTAAAGCAAAGATACCAGGAAAAGGATGATCTGCTAAGCATCACAGAGAAATTGTAAAGATAGGAAAAACCTCTTTGTCTAACTTTCAATTTTCCAGATTTAGATTTTTAAAGAACCGGGCAATTTCTATAGAGAAAAATGGTATTTTTTACCTGAAAAAAATAATAAACAAGAGAACCACAAAGCAGTCATTGTATGTAATTGTTTATTTATTGTATCTTCTCTGCCACAGACAACTCGGTACAAAATCCCGAACACCAGACCAGAACAAGACCTGCAACAGCCACACGGTGTAAACAGCTACAAACACCACAACGCCCTGGCACTATAAACAAATGTAAGGTTAGAGCTTGCAACAGCATTTTTGTTCGTAAGCCATTGGCTTTTTATGTCGTCGCTTACAAAAGGACCACATTGCCCAACGACTTGTATTCACATAGTACAAGCAAACTAAATAGTTGGTAATGGTCGACCTTATGATGCCCCTACACGATCTCGAATATTGAATTGTATGTTATGTACAATTTGCGATAGAAGATTTGATGTATATTGAGTATCATCAAATGAAAAAACTAGGCGAAATTTTCGAGAAAAGACCTGCTTGCTTGAAGGTCTAAGATAAACGGTCGACACCTGGCCGTGTCATCGGGCATCAGAATACTGCGTTTCTTCCACATTGGGGCGTTGTGGACACATGTAAGAGCTATCGAGACCGAAGTTATACAACTTTCTAGTATCACCGCCGTGTCTTGAGAGAAAATGTGCCAGACTACACTCGGACAAAAATTTTGTGTCCGAGACCTAAGATTTATTGCTGTGTTCATTGGGCATACTGATTCATAGCATTATTTAAAAACTAGCAGTACCCGCTGCTTCGAACGCGAAAAAGCCAGTTATTTGTTAATTTTATCCGACTCCATTTTCGGATAATATTTATTTAATTTTCTTTTGGTGGATATCGATAAATCCAAAATAGTAATTTGGAAACCTCCTATTAGCTAGCACTCACACACAGTCAAAGGAATGTGCTTGTCGATATGCACTATTTTAGCTGAACTACTTTAATAATTTTCTACCAAGTTTTGAACAAAATATTACAACCATTTATATCCTCGATCTCATGTTTCTGGATTCAGCCAGCCAGTTTATAACTTTTTGCACTTCTTTCCCAAAAAGTACACATTTTGAAAAATAACATTTCACGACTATAGCTCCAATACTTTAGTTGGTACTACTTTTATCTCTTGTTGCTCACCCCCTATAAGAAAATTTCGAAAAAATCCATTTAGATTGCGCTTTACACACAGTTTACACTCCAAATTTCCCGACTATAGCTGCAATTTTTAAATTGGAACACTTTTTGTCCCGCCTACCACTAAAAAGTACAAATTTCGAAAAATCCAAGTTTACTTCGTTTCTATATGGTCAGAGGAATTTACACACCAAATTTCACGTTTCTAGCTGTAATACTTTAGTTGGTACCATTTTTATCCCTTTTTGGTCCCGCTCGCCCCTTAAAAGTACAAATTTCGAAAAATTCAATTTTACTTCTTTTCTATATGGTCAGAGGAATTTACATATCAAATTTCACGATTCTAGCTGTAATACTTTAGTTGGTACCATTTTTATCCCTTGTTGGTCCCACTCGCCCCTTAAAAGTACAAATTTCGAAAAATCCCTATTTGTAGCTCGTCTGCATGGTCATTGCAAGGAACTCACCGAATTTCATGTTTATAGCTACTGCCGTTTAGTCAGGACGAAGGTTCGATGTTTATCCCTTTTTGGGCCATTTTACCCCCTAAAAGTACGAATTTCGTAAAACCTGGCTTCAGCCGTTTGGTCTGGGGGCTGGTCAATGATAAGTCAGTCAGTCAGTAACGCAACTCTTTTATATATATAGATATACTAATTTTCGTCAATATTTGTACTCTCATTTTTTTAAATATTAGTCGGATCACATTCGTTAATATTTCGAAAAAAAATATAATTACGATGCCTGCAAATGTCCATATAGAAACAGAAATATAGGAACAGTCTCCAAAAAATTGAGAAAAAATTTTCTTTTTCAAAAAAAATCTTTGCTGGCACGAAAAATCCGATAAAATTAATTAATTAATTTCGACAGCAATCATGTTTATAATTGTTTTAGAGTAAGTACCAGGAAAATTATTTTACCAAAATCATAGATATATTTTTTGTTTATAAAATAAATAAGAAAAAAATAAAAAATGTTATTTTAAGATTTGACGGGATTCTCTAAAACTAAAAGAAATTTGCTTGAAATTAGAAAAAAGAATAAATTTCTACTGGGTGGGCCATTTAAAATTTTAACTTAGAATCGGCTATAAAAAAGTACTCATTATTTTTTTCAAATTTCTGGTTTTATTGGAAAGGATGAACTTTTGCATTTAATAGTGGAACTCAATATCATTCATATGACTACCACGACTGGCTCGGCAGTGCCTCATCCGATCAACCCAAATTTTCAATACATTTTCGACTGTTCCGGCTCAAATCTCTGGCAACTTCGATTTCATGTTTCAACGCTTTAATTATCTCTGGATGGTTATTCTTAATGGTTCCACACAAAAAATAATCCAAAGGGCTCAAATCGCAGCTCCGCCCCGGCCAATTGACATTACAATTTCGGCTGATTATTCGATTTTCGAAAACAGTGCCTAAAATATCGATGGTTGTGTGTCGTCCATGTCATTCTGTTTAATTTTTGGAAACAAAAATTCTCTATGCATGACACGGTAACGCTCACCGTTGAAGGTAACGGTGGTTCCTTGCTCATTTTCGATGAAATGGCCCAATGATGCCACCAGCCCAAAATCTTCACCATACAATGACTCATTGTGGATGCATTGACTTCTCAATAGTCACGTGTGGATTCTTTGAACCCCATATGCGACAATTTTGCTAATTGACATAGCCAACGAGATAAAAATGATCTTCACTGAAAATACGATTTTTCGGTAAAATCTTCAGCCCATTGGGCGAAGCGAAAACGCACAGACGGATGGTCATGAAGCTTCAGTTGTTGAACCAATTCAACTTTTTAAGCCTCCATACCGAGGCCTTTATGGCAAATTCTTCTCAAATGAACAGTTCCTGAGAACGACGACGAGTTGATGGATGTTCATGGACATTCTCACAGCACAACAGCAATGTTTTCGGATGAACGCACTGAACGAGAACGTACATGGATCGGTTTGTCCAATAACGATCTATTTTCAAAATTGACCCACAAACTGAAGAACTTCCACGTAAATTTCTTACAATTTTGGAAATAAGATTTTAATATTTCGCAATTTTATTCGAGCATCCCAATTTGCAAATGTCAAACATAAACCTGCAAATAAAAATGAATGTTATTCAAACTTTCAAAGTCAAAGTAATCGGTAATCAAAGTACAAATTTGAAGTTTTAAATGACCCACCCCATACTATGCAACAACAAAATTTGTATGCAAGACCTATTTTTTGGGAAGGAATACTTTTTCTTAAAATCAACAGAAAAAAAATATGTATAAATTATGAAAAACATATTAGTTGTCGTTGAAAAACATTTAATATTTGTACTCTCTATTGAAAAGATTAGTCGGACTACATTGGCTTAAATGTTGAATTAAATGTAATTATGATGGGTATAAATTTTCACAGATTTAAAAAAAAAATATTTTTTGCTGACACGATAAACCCAATAAAAATAGAAAATTTATTATTAATTTCGACAGCAATCACGTTTATAATTTATATAAAGTACCAGTATCACCACCATGAAACTTATGAAGTATTCTTCTGAAACTATTAACTATTAATAAAAATTATTTTATAAAAATCAGAGGCATATTTTTGGTTTATAAAATAAATAAAAAATAAATAAGAAAAAAAACTTTTTTTAAGATTTGAAAAGTTTATGTAAAACTAAAAAAAATATGCTATAAATATATATTTCTATATCATGCCACAAAAAAAGTTACTTTTTTAAATTACTTTAGTGCAACAATATTTTATTTGCCATCCACCCTATTGTCTATCATTTCTTACTTTTGAAAATAGGGAAATGCAATATTTGGAAATTTTCATTAAAATCTGAGATAAGAGACAAAATTTGTGTAATCCTTTCACACAAATTTAATCGTAGTGCAAAAAAAATAAATATTATTTTTAATAGCTAACATTCTAGTGAAGAAAACAATGTGTGTATGTAAAAGATCTAAGGCTAAGTGTAGAAGTTAACAAATCTTTGGTCTTTGGTCTTTGGTCTTTGGTCTTTGGTCTTTGGTCTTTGGTCTTTGGTCTTTGGTCTTTGGTCTTTGGTCTTTGGTCTTTGGTCTTTGGTCTTTGGTCTTTGGTCTTTGGTCTTTGGTCTTTGGTCTTTGGTCTTTGGTCTTTGGTCTTTGGTCTTTGGTCTTTGGTCTTTGGTCTTTGGTCTTTGGTCTTTGGTCTTTGGTCTTTGGTCTTTGGTCTTTGGTCTTTGGTCTTTGGTCTTTGGTCTTTGGTCTTTGGTCTTTGGTCTTTGGTCTTTGGTCTTTGGTCTTTGGTCTTTGGTCTTTGGTCTTTGGTCTTTGGTCTTTGGTCTTTGGTCTTTGGTCTTTGGTCTTTGGTCTTTGGTCTTTGGTCTTTGGTCTTTGGTCTTTGGTCTTTGGTCTTTGGTCTTTGGTCTTTGGTCTTTGGTCTTTGGTCTTTGGTCTTTGGTCTTTGGTCTTTGGTCTTTGGTCTTTGGTCTTTGGTCTTTGGTCTTTGGTCTTTGGTCTTTGGTCTTTGGTCTTTGGTCTTTGGTCTTTGGTCTTTGGTCTTTGGTCTTTGGTCTTTGGTCTTTGGTCTTTGGTCTTTGGTCTTTGGTCTTTGGTCTTTGGTCTTTGGTCTTTGGTCTTTGGTCTTTGGTCTTTGGTCTTTGGTCTTTGGTCTTTGGTCTTTGGTCTTTGGTCTTTGGTCTTTGGTCTTTGGTCTTTGGTCTTTGGTCTTTGGTCTTTGGTCTTTGGTCTTTGGTCTTTGGTCTTTGGTCTTTGGTCTTTGGTCTTTGGTCTTTGGTCTTTGGTCTTTGGTCTTTGGTCTTTGGTCTTTGGTCTTTGGTCTTTGGTCTTTGGTCTTTGGTCTTTGGTCTTTGGTCTTTGGTCTTTGGTCTTTGGTCTTTGGTCTTTGGTCTTTGGTCTTTGGTCTTTGGTCTTTGGTCTTTGGTCTTTGGTCTTTGGTCTTTGGTCTTTGGTCTTTGGTCTTTGGTCTTTGGTCTTTGGTCTTTGGTCTTTGGTCTTTGGTCTTTGGTCTTTGGTCTTTGGTCTTTGGTCTTTGGTCTTTGGTCTTTGGTCTTTGGTCTTTGGTCTTTGGTCTTTGGTCTTTGGTCTTTGGTCTTTGGTCTTTGGTCTTTGGTCTTTGGTCTTTGGTCTTTCGTTTTTGCCTATAAAGCTCCTATCGGTCAGGAAAGTATGGAAGTATTGTTTGCTTTTGCAGCATCCGAGGAGACAGCTATTCAAACAACGTTTCCATATCACCTCAAAAAGTATTTCCGCAGCACACTGCATAATGGAAGCAAAGTCTACCTCAGTAGTTTTTGGATGTTTACTAATGTTTACCAGGCCCACATTATTGTGTAGGGTATAAAAACAACCATTTTCGGCAAATCGAAACCGAGCAAAAAAGTTGATTATGCCTTTTTTGCTTTTAAGTTGACAGGATTTTTGTTGTTGCTTTGTTGAGAGCTTTAAAGAGAATGGGCAACGAAAAAAGATAATAAGAAGAAGACTCAAGGACTATTTGAAGCTGTGAGCTAAGGAATGATGAAATTTAACAAAATAATTATATGTCCTTCCTTATATTTTGCTTGACGACAAAATTGCTGAAAATACCTTCGCATCTCAAACCTAAATCGGCTGATACTGAAGAAAAAACGAGTCACTGACCTAGAACCCGGATTCAAGCGACTATTATAATTTGTTAGAAAAATTCTAAGGTCGTTATAGCCCGTACAAGCAATAAATACTGTAGCGGAGATATTCCACATTCATCAAGGAAACATTGATAAAAATGCCCATGAATTTCCTTTTAGACCTATAATAATTTAAGAACAAATTGTAACCAATTTTTGAATTGTCACAAAAATATTATCATGCCACCACCGGCACACCCTAACACCAAACTGTAAGTAGCATCAGGTGTATTACATTGCATAATACAAAATGCAATAGCAGAGCATCTCCTATAAACTATTCGGCAGCCACTTGGCACAATGTAGAAAATTGTGAAATAAATCGCTTTCTCCCGAGCACTCGCAGGATGCAACGTCAACAGTATAACCACAAAGACACACACAACCACAGCTTGAAGAACAAAGACACAACTTTAATGCTGTGACATTATCTGCGGGGGAAATGGAAATGAGGGAAATGGTGAAGAGAGAGAGAAAGGGATTGTATACAAAAAGTTTCTTTATCACATAAAAAGATGCTAACAGCAAACAGATGAAGAGGATACTCGCAGAAATAGGAGTTCTTTGGGAGTGGTTATGAGCCCCAACAGATGAAATGTATATTTTTGTAAAGTTGCAGAAAATTGAGAGGTTTTCTGGAGAATTTTCGAATAACATGGTTATGCAGAAAAGAAGAAGGAGGTATTACTCAAAAGACCAATGCAGAAAGGTCAACTAGCCGAGGAAGAATTTAGAAATTTTCTCCCATCAGCATTCAAAAATTAATTATGAACAAAAATTTTCGATTTTTTAACACCAACTTTCAAAATTTTAGATCAAAAATTCTCCAGCCATAGCTTTGACAATTTTTATGGTCGACCATAGGGAGGGGTGTATACTAAGTTTATCATGCCGTTTGTAATACCTTAACCAAATATAAATATAATACATAAAATATAACCATATACGGACACCATATAACCATATAAAGACAAAAAAGACTCGACATGCCCAAAGTCATGCACATTTCTATGGGCCCCAAAGATTTGGGCTTCGGTGTTATTTTTGCAAAAAGTGATAATTTTCTCAGGCTCATATCTATTAAACCGTTTGGAATTTTGATCTACTCTATGAGGCAAAGTTGCAGCTCTTGCAAAAATTGTGAACATATAAAATCAAAATACTTCTTCTTTAAGGTCAAAATCGCAAATGTCTTCGAACAACTCGTATAGGCTGTAGTGTGTGTAGGTTGCGTATACCTGCTGTTGATTAAGGATAATATCGCTCATACGCACTGTAGTCGGACTGACCATTAACGGAAACAGTCCTGCAAGACATATATTTTTCCTACCTAAACGGTGTTAAGAATCATCGAAAATAAATCGATCTTTTGATATTCATACATTAGGGTCACAATGGATAAAAATGGTACCAATCCAACACCTGCAGCTAGATTCATGAAATTCGGTTTATACATCTGACTGTGTAAACGCGCAAAAGATTCGAATTTTTTGAAAATTTTTACATTTAGGGAAAACGGGACGAAAGGGGATAAAATTGATACCAATCAAACAGCCGCGGCTAGATTAATGAATTTGGTTGTGTACATTTCTCTGACTTCGTAGACTCGAAAAGGAATTTTTTGTCACTTTGCACTTTTAGGGGAAACGGGACGAAAGGGGTTAAAAATGGTACCATGCATGAAATTCGGTTTATACTTCTCTCTACCTGTGTAGACCCGAAAAATAAAGCGATATTCGTATTTTTAGTGCAAAAATGGACAAAAGGGATAAAATTGGTACCAATCAAACTCCTGCAACTAGATTCATGAAATTAAGTTTATACATTCTTCTGACTGTGTAGACGCGCTATAAATACGAAATTTTTGTAAATTTGTACTTTAAGAGATACGGGGCGAAAGGGGATACAAATTGTAACAAGCATGATGATCGGCCTGCCTAGACTCAAAAAATAAAGCGATCTTTTGATATTCGTAAATTTAGGTCAAAAAGGGTATAAAAATGCTGCCGACCAAACGACTGCAGCTAGAAACATAAAATTTAATTTACATATTCCTCTGATTGTGTATATGGGAACCAAAAATTAATTTTTGGAAATTCGTACTTTTAGGGAAAGTGGGGTGGAGGAGGGCAAACAAATGGCTGCAGCCAGATTCATGAAATTCGGTTTACATGTTTCTCTAGACGAGCAAAATTAATAAGCTGTCCCAAAATTCGTACTTTTAGGGACAAAATGGGATAAAACTGGTTCCAAAATTAAAATTAGTGGGTGGGCTGGAATTGCAAATGAACGGAATCGGTGCATAGGGGAAAAAATAAATACACGAATTCCCAATGTGTGGAAAATATGTTCCAAAATTGGGGATTTTTTTACACTCCACGAGACTATTATGTCTTTTTGCATTTGTTTGTAACAACCAAAAGGAAGCGAGAACCTATTGTTAATCATAACGATCGGTTTAGAATTATCTTTTGAATCGATTTAGCAATGTCCGTCTGTCTATCCGCCTAACTGTCTGTCTGTCTGTCCATCTATTCTTGTAATCAGACTACAGGTCGCAATTGTAGCCAGAACCAAATGAAACTTTGCACAACGAAGTTTTCGGGCTATGGACGAACGCTATTTAATTTTAAAATGTGTTCAGATTTAGATGCGAATTTCACTTCCGATTTCACTCTTTTCACTATAGATACCACATATTTTAAAAAAATTTTCTTCAAAATTGGCAAAACATTTTATATTTCAACTAGAAACGCCTGTGGTGAAAATCTGTTAGATCGGTTCATGTTTATGTATATCTCATATAAAAATTTTGCTCCCGGTTTAACTTTTTCCGCTCTAGAAACCACATATTGTATCAGATTGTCTTCGGATTTGGCAAAACATCTTATATTTAAACTAGGAACACCTATGGTGAAAATAGGTTAGATCGGTTCAGATTTATATGTAGCTCGCATTAAAATTTCGCTCCCAATTTGACTTTTTTCTGCTCTAGAAACCACATATTTTAACAGATCCTCTTCAAATTAGGCGACATATCTTGTATTTTTTCTATGAACAGCCATGGTGCAAATGGGTCAGATCGGTGCAGATTTATATATAGCTCCCACACAAAATTCACTCCCAATTTCATTCTTTCCATTCTATAAATCACATATTTTAACAGATCTTCTTCAAATCTTTCAAAATATCTTATATTTCAACCAGAAACACCCATGGGTCATATCGGTTCAGATTTACATATATCTTTACATATATTTTTCGCCCCAGAAACCACGAATTTTCACCGATCTTCTTCGAAGTGAGCATAACACGTTATATTTGAACTGGAAGATCTTATTGTGAAAGTTAGTCACTTCAATCCATGTTTGGATATAGCCCCGATACAAATATTCTTTTCGATTCGGCAAATTGGACCAGGTCATATTAGCCTATGATTAGTAAACATACAAAAAATCTTCCGTTTCCGTTTTCACTTTTTTTATCGAGAATTGTATTTGGATAGAAAGTGGAGTGTATCATATAGTCGGCGCCGTCCGACTTTATCCTTTCCTTACTTGTTTTTGTTTATAAAATAAATAAATGTTTTTACAAATTTGACAGGATTCTGTAAATCTAAAAGAAATTTGCTTGAAATTAGAAAAACAAATCTACAGGGTGGGCCATTTTAAATTTTAACTTAGAATCGGCTATAATATTGAATATTTTTTCAAATTTCTGGTTTTATTGGAAAGGTTGAACTTTGTCCTTTAATAATGGAACACAATATCATTCATATGAATACCACGACTGTCTCGGCAGTACTCATCCGACCAACCCAATTTTTCAATACATTTTCGACTGTTCCGGCTCAAATCTCTGGCAACTTCGATTTCATGTTTCAACGCTTCAATTATCTCTGGATGGTTATTCTTAATGACTCCACACAGAAAATAATCCAAAGGGCTCAAATCGCAGCTCCGCCCCGGCCAATTGACATCACAATTTCGGCTGATTATTCGAAAACAGTGCCTAAAATATCAATGGTTGTGTGTCGTCCATGTCATTCTGTTGAATTTATGGAAACAAAAATTCTTTGATCATGACACGGTAACACTCACCGTTGACGGTAACGGTGGCTCCTTGCTCATTTTCGATGAAAAATGGCCCAATGATGCCGTCAGCCCAAAATCCACACCACACATTACCTGATTTTCTTCAAATCTTTCAAAATATATTTCAACTAGAAGCACCCATGTTGAAAATGGGTCAGATCGGTTCAGATTTATATACAGCTTTCATACAAATTTTGCTCCCGACTTGACTTTTTCCGCCCAAAAACCTCGTATTTTCACTGAATTTCTTCAAATTGACACAACACATTTTCACTTTTTTACCAAATTGAATTGTATCCGGATAGAAAGTGGAGAGTATCATCGGCCCGCCCGACTTTAGCCTCTCCTTACTTTCTTACTTACTTTTTTTCCTAAAATGGTAGTCAATTTTTTACCGTTTCTATTTGTTTTAGTGAGTTTTCCAAAAGTGGGCAAAATATGTTCCAAAATTGGGGATGTTTTTTTTTTTTCTAAAATTTACTACTTTTTTTTCTAAAATTGACTACTTTCTTACCTTTTCTATTTGTTTAAGTGAGCTTTATTTATTTATATATTTATTATAGGACCTCATGTTCTAAAAATTATTACTGATATTAACTGGAAAATTATATTTATTTTTGGAAAAATATTGTTTTAACGGACGTTTCAATAACTCTGTCAATTCATAAGGGATTTTTAAAATTAAAGTGGTTTTTTACTTCTAACTAAATGTGTTTTTAAAATAAATTAAAAAGTAGGTAAAAATATTGTCAGAATTGAAAAATGGCGAATAATTTGTTTAAAAAATTTCTTTAATCTGAACAGCCATTTAAAAGGTATTTTCGTTTTCGCAAATCTCCCAATAGGCACAGATTATGAAGGACATACGATGAAGGACATACGATGAATATTTAAAGATTAAGAAGTCTTTGAGGAGGTTGTCCATATCAAGTCTGCCAAAAATCTATGATGTGTCCTGTGAATGCTAAGCCCAACTATTGAAATTGCCAACCTTATTCCAACCTCCCACCCTGTAACAAAGAAACCCCCCACTTGCAACCCTCATCCCTTGCAGGCCTTCTCATTTTCACAAATTGCCGCGTGGGGACTTTAAATTGCTTTTGTGTTCCTGGTCGTTTCGCTCTCCCCTTCTCTCAATCGCTATCCTTGAAGTTACCCAGATTTCCTGCCTTTGATGCACAGTTTTCGTAACTATAACAAGATTAATGTTAAAACTTTTTTGTTTACTACCCCATGTTGTGGGCCAAGAAAAGTTCCCGCTGCATGTTTGAACCCACGAAAAATTATTTCTATGCAAATTACCGCAATATCTAAAGAAGGCTTCTAAATTAAATGGGCGGCCATTACGGTAAGCAAGCAACGACGTCCGGGCCACATTGTCCTTTGTCGCGTTGCCAAATCAAGTTTGTAGCACTAGTGTTAAATGTTGCTATCAATCAATCCACAAGTTCTTAGTCCTTCACGTGGAGTTGCTCATCGTAATCCGGCATTCAATTCCATTGGCCTTTTGTGTGAATATCAAATTAACATTTCGACCTCAAAAATTCCCAATTCAAACTAACCGCGCACGTTAAAGGATGTCCACATTACTGTGTGGCAACCAACAGCGCCAAACGTTGTGTTTCCTTGTGTATCCTTTAATTGTGAATTTGTTTCAAACAGGCGTCCTTGGGCCAGGCGATGGGCAACCGGAGATAGTGTGACGGTTTCGCCGTTGTTAGCATAATTCTTGGTGTGAACACAGCAGCTCGAGCTAGAGAGCAAATCTAAATTTAATGAGATTTATCTCAAGGATAAAGGCCATTTTGAAATTTGTAGTTTTAAGAAGACGATGCCGGCAGCGCAAACACCATCAGCATCTGTAGTTTAACCGCCGAATTTGTTGTGTTAATTATGTGTTAATTTGATGAAATTTAGCACTTAATCAAATGAAAGTATCTTCATTTTTCTGGGGCTGAAACAAACAACTGCTGGCCGGCTTTTTGTTTTGGTGTTAAGCATCACCGGGGGAGTTTTTAATGGCCGGGCCTGGTTTGTTCATCTCTTAAAACTGATGGTGGCTGTGCAAATCATCACCTCATTCTCCGCGAACACCGACCGGATGTAATCAAGTGTTGCTGTAATCTGAAAGGATGTTAGTTTGCATAATTCAGTTCTTTGACTTGGAAATATGTTCACCATTAACTGTTGAAGAGAAAGTGAAGAAGGAAGGCCTTTTGTATGGTAATTCTGATAGCGGTTCTCAGGAATCTGGCAAATTAAATGAATTGATTACATTGGATATATCGTAAAAATAAACAAGGTGTTGTTTCGATGAAATGGCTGTTGTTGGGGGTGAAAGAGTAAGGGGGTGTTAAACTATGTTCTTCGAATTTCCTCTTAGTTGTAAGATACATAAAGCATTCTCCCCAAATGACTTAAAGAAATTCCAATTGATTGTACAATCTCATAATAAAAAAATATATTTTTCCATAACCAAATTTTTAATTGTTTGTATTCCTTGTGTTTATGAACTAATGAAAAATTTATAATTTTGATGAGTTTTCACCGTAAAAAAATCGAAAAAAATAGATGCCATCATTTCACCACTATCAAACTCATACAGTCGCTTAAAAATAGACCTAAGCCCACTACTTTAAAATTTCAACAAATGGATGAGTGTAATCATTTCGAAAATCAAAACAAAAGAATTAAATTGCAAAAACTATGAAAACACTAACCCAGCCATAACACACCATATCAATATTTTGAAAGTAATTGAAATTACCTTCAAAACAAGGTATAACATATTAAAATCGGCAAAAATAGTTCAGGAGCTACAGGCGATTGAATGAACACACCTTTTGAAAAAATAGTATTTTTTTCACTGTTAAATTGGTCATAAATCGTGAAAAAAAATATCAATTTCAATATTTTGAAAGTAATTGAAATTACCTTCAAAACAAGGTACAACATATTAAAATCGGCAAAATAGTTCAGGAGTTACAGGCGATTGAATGAACACACCTTTTGAAAAAATAGTACTTTTTTCACTGTTAAATTGGTCATAAATCGTGAAAAAAAAATTTCAATTTATTTTCCAAAAATTTATATATACAATACTTTTATGAGAAGAATACATACACAAACTTTGAAACAATCGCAGCTATCGAGGTAAAAAACCGTACCGCTTGACATGGAATGACTCATATACTTTAATTTCAAATCACTACAAAATTTTTGAGAAATTCGCAAAAAGACATGTGAACATTTTCAAGAAAATGGTGTTTAAATGCCTCTCCGCTAGATTTGCAGTTCAAATAAGTCTCGGGTATGCTTTTTATACCCTCCAGCAGGATATTATGTCCTCGTGCATTTGTCTGTAAGACCCAAAAGGAAGGAAGAACGATGTCTTCGTTTATAATAGCGACAGACTTATAATTTTCTGAGCTGATTTAGCCATGTTTGTCTGTCGGCACATCAATTCATGTAATCAAATAACAGATCACATATACTGACCGATCCCAACTAATATTAGCACAAACGATTTTTGCAGATAAAGGATGGAAACTAATTTTTGCATTAATAGTGGAAGCAAATTTAATAAAAATTTTGCTTTTGTATGGGAGCCCCCTTAAGCATTATAGGAAGTCTATCAACTATCAACGTTGGACGAAAATGTTGAGAAGAGACAATTAATGGGGATCAGTCTTACACTTCTCCGCTCTAGGGTCCAGTGCGGGGCAGTATTGGGCCTCTCTTTCATAAAAAAATATAAAAATAGGGTATGGGAAGCACTTTAAGGGTTGAAGATAAATGGTAGGTTCGTTCTGAGAAAATATTGGGACTAAAAAAAATTTGGGCGTTGGTCATACATTTGACTCCCTTGGGGGATCCTTGGGGCAGTTCGAGTGGTGGGAGCAAATTTTATAAAAAATTGTTTTTGTATGGGAGCCCTATTAAGGAGTGCGGATAGGGGGTAAGTTTTTTTTCGGAAAAAATGTTGAGGAGGGAAAATTAAAGGAGGAAGGAGGACATTTAACCGGGGCAGTTTTGGGCCTTACTCTCAAAACAAAAAATAAAAAAAAAATAAAATATCGTATGGGGACCACCTTAAAGGTTGAAGATAGGAGGTATATATATTCAGAGAAAACGCGGGAGTTGAAAAAATAGTGGGGGTCGGTCATGCATTTGACTCCACTATCGGCCTCCTGGGATCAGTAAGAGCGGTGGGAAAAAATTTTATAAATAAAATAATTTTTGTATGGGAGCCCCCTTAACGAGTGGAGATAGAGAATATGTGTTTTCGAAAAAATGTTGGGTAGGAAAAACTAATGGGGGTCGGTCTTACATTTAGCCCCTCTGGGGACAGCTCTTTTCACTCGCCCTTGAACCCCATGAGCGCCTACTTGCACTCACCCCACCATAACCACTTCTTTCGCTAGTGATTATTTTTACCAACCTCACAAAATTAGGTGTTCTAGAGTATCCAAATCGAACCCTTAAAATTCCCATTCAACACTATCTCACCCCTAATTTATTATTCTAGCTTCAGCCTAGAGTGATCAAACCCGAGACCGAAAACCGGGTCAACCGGATTTTTCATCTGAGACCGACCGTCGGGTTTCTTAACATCGCGGTTTTTGGAAAAGCGGGAAACGCGGGTTTTTATGTCGGTCTCAACCGGTTTTTAATAGTAAATCTTTTTCGATGCGAATTTGTTTATAATGTGTCACTTTTTTACACAGCAAAACTGAGAGTCTAAAATGACGAAGTTCGTCCTAGGTTTCACATAGATTTCTTATGGGCAAAAGAAAAACAACGCCTTTGACCATTTTTTGCCTATTTGTTCCAACGTATTTGGAAGGAAATTGACGAATTGATTATTTTTAGGGGTGTTTTCAAGAGCAATTACCTCATTAATCCAAGGAAGAAATATTCTGTAAATCATCATTAAATAATCCAGTATTAATTTCTGGGTGTGACCCAGCCTTATGCGTATATTATACTCCTCCTGGAAGGTAATGTGGCGTTTACCTTATGTCAACTTGTACGTGGTTCTAGTTTACACTGGTCCAAAGTTGTTACTTTTTGTGGAATTACCCTATAATGAACAATTTCCCAATTTCTTACTGTTTCAAGAAAAATCCGAAAAAACCGGGTTTTTCATAAAAAGAAATCACGGTTTTCTAAAAACCCGAAACCCCGACATTGCAGAAAACCCGGTGTTTTGATCACTCTACTTCAGCCGTTTTATTGGTACCTTTTTATCCCCATTCTCGCCGTTTTCCCCCGAAAGGTACATTTTTTAAAAATGTTTTTTATTTTGCACGTCAAAGGAATGTACACACCGAATTTTATGGTTCTAGCTACAGACCTGTGTTCGATAACAATTTTATACCTTTTTCCACATTTTACCTCTTAAAAGGGCGGTTTTTGATAAATTCCCTTATTTCACGTGTATATGCGATTTGTGGGAAGTACACACCAAATTTCACTCTACTAGCTATTGTTGTTTAATTGGTACCATTTTTATCCCATTTTGTCCGAGTTCTCTCCCAGAATGTATGGATCATTTAATGGTGTGCTTTCATGATATAAAAGGAAATACAAGGCAGAAATCTTTCAAAAATACTCAATTAGGGGTTATTAGTGGTATATCCAGTCCTTGTTAGGGAAATTTTTTTAATAAATATTCATTCATAAACAATATTTATTGGATTATTCAGAGAATTTGTAGTTAAATTTACAACAGCACAATTTTAAATATCCTTGAACGTGGGGAAATACCGCCTCCCCTTCGTACACGAAATACCCTCTCTAATATGCTAATGATTTATTTTCAGGCCATTTATGACACTGAAGCATCAAAGATTACAACAGCAACAATTTTCGTTCACCCAACTTCTTTTGAAGATAATTTCATTAAGAAAGGAAAACCATTGAACTTCTTAACTCGTTTTCTTGTCAATTTAAAGTTAGTTCCTTAGAACAGTTAATTGAATTTTCGTGAGAGCTGGAGCTGGAGACAGTAATTATCACCACCAACCAAATCACTCACGGCATCGTCGAAACCACACAACACTGTGGGACTTGTACGTTGGTGACCAAAAGGAAAATTGAAAAGTTTTGCTACAGGTTGTTGCGGCGGCCTTCTCAATGAAAATGATGAAAGACCAAAGAAACCTAAACTTTTTGTTTCAAAGCAAAAGGAAATGAATTGAAAACTTTAAGGAATACAACGAGTTAAAGTTCGGAGCAGGAAATTTATAAAAAATTTCAACTTTGAAGTATTTAGCCAATTGCTTTGCAGGAAATCATTGAAGGAGAAAGCAGAACACAGGAACATAATTAACAATTAATTTCTCTGGAAAATAAAATCTGAAATAAAAATTCATAGAAAATAAGACTCAAGCGATTTGGGGAGTATTGCATTAAATGAGTTGGCATTCTTTAAACTTCATTTACTATTTGTATACCCTCCACCTCCAGGATGGGGGCATACTAATTTTGTCATTCCGTTTGTAACACCTTGAAATATCGACCTGAGACCCTATAAAGTATAAATATTCTTGATCGTCATAAAATGCTAAGACGATCTAGCCATGTCCGTCTGTTGAAAGCACGCTAGCATATAACCGAAAGGACCTACAACGTTTAAATTTCCCATAAATGCGTCTTATAGTCATAGATCGGTTGGGATTGGAACGTGGCGAAATCGGCCTAAAGGAAAAAAATTTTCCCGCATAAGGACTAAAAATACCCATAAAAATCCCTAATATTTTAGAGTATTTAAGCATTTTTTGAACATGTCTGTTTATATTTGCTTGATATTTGCTATGCGCATTCCTCTTATAGCAAAAACGTGCACCATAAAGTGATTCTTATTTGGAGGGGGTGAAATGGTGCAAAAAAGGGATAAAAATGGTACATATTAAACGACAACAGCTAGAAACACGAAATTCGGTGTATACATTCCTCTAATTGAGTAGATACATAATATAAAAATATTTTTTCCAAATTCGTACTTTTAAGGGGTAAAATGGGAATAGAGGGATAAAAATGGTACCAACCAATCGCCTGCCCCTTGAATAATCAAATTCGGTGTATACATTCCTCTGATTGCATAGACAAGTAAAATACACGGATTTTTCAAAATTCGTACTTTTTGGGGTTAAAATGAAAAAAGGGGATCAAAATTGTACCAATCAAATGACCGCAGCTAGAGTCATGAAATGCGGAGTATACATTCCTCTGGCAGTGTAGACAAGGAAAATAAACTAATTTTTCAAAATTCGTACTTTTTGGGGTCAAAATGGAAAAAGGGGATAAAAATAGTACCACCCAAATGAGCGCAGCTAGAGTCATGAAATTCGGAAAATAAAAGGTTTTTTCCAAATTCGTACTTTCAATGGATACAATGGGTACAGAGGGATAAAAATGGTACCAACCAAGCGGCTACACCTAGAATAATGAAATTCGGTGCATACATTCCTCTAATTTCGTAGACACGTAAAATAAACGGATTTTTCGAAATTCGTAATTTTTGGGGTTAAAATGGAAAAAGGGGATAAAAATAGTACCAACCTAATGACCGCAGCTAGAGTCATGAAATTCGGAGTATACATTCCTTTGACTTTGTAAACACTAAAAATAATTATTTGGAAAATAATTTCACGGGATACAATGGGTACAGAGGGATAAAAATAGTACCAACTAAACGACTACGGCTAGAATGATGAATTTCGGTGTGTACATCTCTCTAATTGCGTAGACACGTAAAATAAAGAGATTTTACAAGGTCATACTCTTAAGGGGGTAAAATAGGAAAAAGGGGATAAAAAAGGTACCATCAAAATTGCCGCAAGCAAAATAACAAGATTTTTCCAAATTCGTACTTTTTACTTTTACGGCAAAAATTGGTGGAATCATGAAGTTAGGTTATTTTGCAAATGTACTTGAGATAATGGATTTTCGAAATTTGTACTTTTGGAATTAAAATAGAATGGAAATACAACCTACTGTAGCACCCACTATATACCAATATTTATGGTAATTACGCTTTTTTGAAAATATAAATATAAGAATATTTATTTTTTGAAGTTACTTGAAGTATTATTTCGATATTTAAACGTATTGGTAGCCTTGGCTTATAAGCGTGGTTTGAAATAATTAAAATATTATATTTATTTATAAAATTATTTTTTCAAAATTTGTATTTGTTTTAGTTTGGCTATATATTAATAAAAAAATATTTTCCTGTAATATTACTGCATTTCTACGAAAATCGACAGCCTCTGTGGAATGCAATCCATGGTGGAGGGTATATAAAGTTCGGTCCGGCTGAACTTTACACCATTTTAACTTGTTTTAAGCTACGCCACTTTCCAGATTCATACGTTTTCCTTAATTTTCAAAATTAGATTTATGATAATTTTTAAAATTATAATTTTGAAATTATTAATAATTAATTTTATGGCAGAAAGTTGTGATTAGAAATATTGAAAAAGGTATTTCCACATGGATTGATGGTCATTACTTTTTATACATGAAAGCAACTGCCCCTCCCCCCGCTCCTTGCTACGAGTTGCAAATTTATTG
Source organism: Polietes domitor (assembly GCA_947397865.1). NCBI lineage: Eukaryota > Metazoa > Arthropoda > Insecta > Diptera > Muscidae > Polietes > Polietes domitor. The sequence goes on along the minus strand of OX377622.1, from coordinate 136,654,372 downwards.
CGCCTTTTAACTTGTGCCACCAACTTCGCTGACTCAACGCCTTTGTCGTCAAATAATGACTCTCATTTGCTCCATTCCAAAGTTGTCCGCTAATCTGCTGATTGCTTGTACGACCGACTTCGGCCATGGTGAGAGCTGTATGTATATATGTGTGTGTCTGTGCGTACTCTCACATCCTTTTCATACCTCCTCCCTGCTACCATGTAATCTATTTTAATGCCTTAAAGCTGTAATTAACTAATTAGTTAAAGTCATTTCCAAACAGCAGAATCATCATTGTCAGCAGCAGCATCAGCTTGAGCAGTGGCTGTCATAGCCAAGGTGGATTAGTTATGGTAGGACGAGGACGAGGGTCCTCCCCTCCGTGCTGATTGTATGTATTAGTGATGATGGTATTAGCATACAAACATCACTCACACATGGTTGCGAACACAACTGTGTTGGACAAATATTAGATGTGTGTGTGTGTGTGTGTGGGTATGTCCACAGCCCACCTACTACGTGTGTACTTAGCCAAGGATTTAAATCCTGTAGAAGAATGTGAGTATGTGAGTGGGTGTGTTTGTGTGTGTCAATGTACTTACTTAGGTAAGGACATTGCTCGTTATTGCCTGTTTATATGCACGGCATGTCATCGTAAACACACACTGATTCATTCATTCATTCAGTCATTCATTCCTTCATTCACTCACTCGTTTATTTGCCTCTATTTGTGTTTGCAATTGTTTATGTTTAGCCTTAGTTGGAATATGTTAATTTTCCCCAAGTCCATTTGTCCTGATCTACTTTAATCTATTTTCTATTAAAAAAAACAAAGTCCTTTATATACTTTCGTCCGTTGATGGGAGGGGAGTGGAGAGATGTTTTAATTAGAAAATGTTTCAATTTAAAATCTTTAAAAGACTCTCTTTGTGTGTTCAAATTTGTTGATGAAAACATTTTAGATATATGTGTAGATGTATATCGATTTGATACTAGGGTGGATCGGAATTAAACCTCACATAAATTTCGGTTTAAACTATATTTGAAGCTCTTCCACAGATTTAATTTGAAGTCAGCTAGTCGTAGGGACAGTAGGATGATCAGACATACAAAGGGATCTAGAGAACATGACGAAGTAGATGCACAGGCAGAAGAACAGACCGATAGATGGACTATATACAGACAGAAGAAGGGGTAGACATATAAAATGACAGTCTGACATAAAATCAGCTACTGATTACACTATTGAACAGAAATTAAAATGGAGAGAAAACTGAATATTGCCGAAAACCCATCAGACTACAGTCAATGGTAATACGAAACGTTTCGAGTAGATCATAACAGTGTTCAAAAACGACTTATGTTGGGGTTTTCGGGTTTATTAATAACGTGTATGTAAATTTGCAAAAAAATGTATACATTAGGGTAAGGATTTTTTACAAATATGCAATCGGCTCTAGCAAAATCGAATAGGCAATAAAAAACCATGACAAAAAGGGACTGTTTTTTCCGGCTTAAAGAACGTTCCACCGGAATATCACTTGACATTTTGAAATAATCGTATTTTTACGATAAAAAAATTATGTGAAATGACCATACTGATAGAATTTGTTATATTTACCATTTAAAAGCAATCAAAATTATGTGACCGGGAACTAAACATTCATTTTTGTGCCTATTGGCAAAAATCAACTCATCAAAATTTGATGGATTTTTTTTAATTTCTTTTTTCGACGAAATATAAGTCCACTTTTGACTTCTGAATATTACCTTCACATAGAAATAGTGCTTTAAGAACAGTCTCCAAAAAATTGAGAAAAAAATAAATTTTTATTGTATTTTCTTGGCACGTAAAAAATCCATAAAAAACAACAACAAATCTATGTTTTAAAAGTTAGCATTCTATAGAATTTATTTTATTTATATATTTTTAAAAGTAAAAATAATTTTAGAATAACAATAAAATAATGAACTGGTAGCCCACATTGTAAAGAAGAATTTGACGTCTAGTTGGTAAAACTATATAACAAATATGTTGCAGCATTTTCGTATATATTTTGGTGTTCTAAACTCGAAATCGATAGTAAAATATTTTATGAATATTTTTTTACTCAAATTTCAATTTTCGTTAAAGATACCTTTAATATATGTACTCTCATTTTGGAAGTATAAGTCCGGTTGTTATTATTTTTGGACTAAAGGCAAAGGTGCGAAATTCACTTTCATATAGACGTGGTGTTTTAGAAACAGTCTCCAAAAAAATTACGAACAAAAATATTTTTTGTCGAAAAAAATCATAAAAAAAAGAAAAAGGAACTTCTTCTATTTTTTAACAACTACGGTATAGGGTGGCTCATGTAACATTTTCAATAAGAATCGCCTATAAAAAAGTACTGATTATTTTTTCAAATTTCTGGTTTGATTGGAAAGGTTGAACTTTGTGATTTAATAATGGAACACAATATTATTCATATGGTAGTCATATGACTTGGCAGTACCTCACCCGGTCAACCCAATTTTTCAGTACAGTCCAAAATTCACACCAAACAGTGACTGGCTGGTGACGTGTGGGTTCTCCAAACCCCATATGCGGCAATTTTGCTTATTGACATAGCCAGCGAGATGAAAATTACCATCATGAAGGGTGAACTGAATGCTCATCTCTTCTCGAAATATGCCACCTAAATTTCTTACAGTTTGCGTCAAAGACTCACTACTTTGGAAGTAAGTTTTTAATATTTCCCAATTTCGTTCGAGCGTATAGCGTCTCATTTTGCATTTTTAAGCAAACCTGAAAATAAAAATTAATGTTATTCTACCTTTCAAAGTCAAAGTAATCTGGACTATCGATTAAAAAATTAAAAATTGTATACACATAAATTTTAAAATTGTATTGTATATACATATACTTATTGTATATACTTATACTTGCGCAGAAAACAGTGTCAAAAGAAATATGGATAAATGTAGAAAAGGGTGTTTCAAAAAAAAGCATACCCTCTAATTTGTTTAAAGGTGCCAAAACGATGGTTTTGTTCTATGAAAGGCATTGAGAAAAAAAATTTCAGCAGAATTGTTGGTTTATGCGAAAAATAAAAAATAATTTTGATATTTTTTGTTTAAAAAATAAGTTAATGTTTTTAATAATAATATCAGAAACATCTGAAATTTGCAGATTATTTAGAACACAGATGTTGTCATTTGCTAAGAAAAAATAAAAATCAATGTTCATCAAGTCGGCTCTGATTATTGTTGCTCGATCGAAATAATATGTGTTATTTCAGCTATTGGGGTCAAAGAGAAAAATAGAGGGTATTCAGTTGCTAATCCGAAAAAAAAACATAATAAATGGTGATTTTTTAAAAGCTATAGGAAAGTTTTCAAAAAAAAAACACATTAAATTCAGAAAAGTGCATGAAATCTTTATTTGAATCGATAGTACGGTCCATATAATTTAATGTTTGAAGATTATTTCATGCAAATGTTGACCTTGACTGCTCCTCAAATGGTCCATCCGCTTAGTCCAATTTTGGTATTTCCACGTTTTTGAGTAACAGAGACCCAATTGGTGCGAACGGCGACGAATCGAAAATTGGTGGTCATCATTAACACTGGCCGATACAGCTGCGATATTTTCTTCAGTTCGCACTCTACGTAAGCGTGTTGGTGGTTTAATGTCCAACAATGTAAATTTGGTGCGAAATTTAGTCACAATAGCCCGAGTCGTGGGTCGATTAAACTGGCCATACAATTGAAGAAGCGCGCGATGAACTTTCTTAACAGAGCACGCATTTTGATAATAAAATTCAATAAGGGTTGTTCGTTTGTAAGACGATTCATGGTTAAATTATAGACCAAACTGAAGATGTTTGACAGTGAAACAAAACACGAAACGTGCGTCAGCTGTTTAAACCAGTGTTGCCAGAAAGATATTAGCTTAAAAATCACCCTTTATATAAGACACCATAATATATAATTTATGACGCAATGGAATTGTTTAAAAAATACATGTTTTTTATTTTTTAAATACAAATTATTTTATTTTATTTTGTAATAGTTGAGATTTTAACGTAGACATCAAAGCATAGTTAGAAATCTATTGATAAATGTAGAAGTTATGATCTTTGTTCATTTATCCATAGATTTTCTCCAACAAGACCTTGTTTTATATATATCCAAAAAAATTGTCTAATGTTTTAGCTAAGCAAACAATGAACCTCTTTGAAAGAGAATTTAAAAAAATCATGATTTTTTAATAATTTTAATATCTAATTTTTCTGACAAGTAACCCCATTAAAACCATAATTAAAATATTTTCTAATTTTTTAATAGATGGAAACCTAACGAACCTCTTTGAAAGAGAATTAAAAAAAATCATGATTTTTTCATAATTTTAATATCTAATTTTTCTGACACGTAAAACCCCATTAAAACCATAATTAAAATATTTTCTAATTTTTTAATAGATGGAAACCTAACGAACAAAATATCCTAGTTTAATAAAATCCAATTTTTTCTCAGCCTTTTTTTAATATCTAATTTTTCTGACACGTAAAAACCCATTAAAACTAAAATTAAAATATTTTTTTTAATTACTGGCTTCCTAATGAAGAAAAAAGTCATATTTTAATAAAAATCCAATTTTTTCTCAGCCTATTTGGGAAGATATTCAGATGATTTGTAACACCCTACCTACCCTAACGTGTAGGCTAATTTCATTGAAGCTGAACTAAATTTTCCTTGAGTTCACCGATTTTAATGGAACTTTGTAAAATTGTACAAATAAATAAATAAATTTATGTTTCCTAGACACTAGGTGGGATCGAAGTTTCGGAGTTTTTTTTAAGATAATTTAAAAAAAATTCGTAACTTAACGTGGTAACGAGATACAAACATATTTGTCTTGCCGAATTTCAAGAAAATTGACTCTAGTTTAATTAATATAAAATTATAAAATCTTAGAAGTCGAATATTTTTTTTCAAATCCAAAAAAAATCCAAAAAAAGTTGTGGATATCACCGACTAAAATGAATCTTTGTGTTGTTTAACGCGTTTTCCTAAAATATTTCGCCTTTGTCACCGTCTTTTCGTAAGCTAGCCAATTTTTTTTTTAATTTAGTTCTATTTTTAATTTTTTATTAAATCCGCTTTGGTCTGATTTGTGTTGGAAAGGATAGCTAATTGTGATTATATGAATTTCTTATTTTTAATGTTTTACCTTTTATGGTTAATAGCCTTACATTTGTAGAATTTTCAGAATTTTGTCTAGGCTCAAGACCATACTCCGGCAAAAGCTATCTTCAAATAATGTGAATTTTAGTAAAAATTATGCAAAACAATATTAATATCTTTAGAACGCCAAAATACGTCAGAAAATGTTATACACAGTCCTTGAGCACTCTTCACGTCCTTAGCCTACTAAATCTTAATCATCCAACCTTAACCTTTGCGTATGCCACACTTATGTTAACAAAATCTCTATTTAAACCTTAAACTTATCTGTCAACTGATATAACAATTAATTTAATATTTTTCATGATACAAGATTTGCTACAAAAGATCTTTATTTTCTTCTCGCTCTCTAACATTTCCATTAAATAAATTTAAATTTACCTGGGTGCTTTCCCAAAGAAATTGCCCTGACACTTGCCTACATAAACAAACAAACGCACAGCACTAAAAACTTTTAACCTAACCTCAAGCAATGAAGACGTTTACACTATCAGACCTATCTAAGGCCAAAACGAACGAACGAGCATAAACACATATAAATACTAAATGACAAAGGTATGTTTTGAAGAAAATGTAAATGCATATTTTTGTGAAGATACGAGGAAATTAAATTTTTACAAAAGAACAAAATCCAAGGACATAGGGAGACACCTACACACACGCATGCAGTGCCAGAAAAAGAGAGAGAAACCACATAATTTTAACCACATGCCTGCTGAATTGCTTGTTTAACCATACCATGCACACCCACACACATACACACCCGTGCACACATTTGTATATGTATATTTGTTATACATCTACATTAGAACATTTTAAGCCCAAAGGATGTGTTGGTTTTGGAAAAAAATTTTGCAGCCACAATGGAGCGCTTGGTTTTGTTCAAAACCCAGGAAGTTTAGTTATACCAATGTTTTGGAGAGCAACATTGAGATATAAATAAACTCAACACACTGTCAAAATAACGACAGAGTTTAAATTTAAAAACGGACGCATTGTTGAGAGAATTTAGGTATTTTGGGGGTAAGAGAGAAAATATTTATCACATGAAAACTCTAAAGATTCTCGAGAAGATTTAAATTCAAGTAATTGCAATAGTGGTGGCGGTAGCAAAGCGGGTGATAATTTAGGCTGTAAGGATGGAATGGATTTTATGGAAATTTAGAAGAAAAAATACGATCTTGAAAACTAATTTTGCCTACACAAAGAACCTGCAGGTTGAAATTTACGAGACACATCTTCCTCGCAACTTTATACAACTCATAATTTAACCAATACTGCAAAAGTCCATATCTTGTTCAGAATTAAATCCCATCGGCCAAGATTCAGTTTTGTGGGTCAATTTAGCACTAATTCTTAAAGAGTCGGAAATTAACCCTAAAAAGGCATATTAAGTTTTGACTTATATCTGGCTTTTAAGTTGAGTTTTGATTTTTCGTGTATTCACAAACTTATAGTAGAATTCTGAGGCAAATAATTTTGTAGAATATATTGACCCGTTAAACCCCCGGTTTAGGGCTGTTTTTACCCTTTTGCACAAAAGGTACCCAAAAGATTCCTTCGTTGAGGAGGTAGAGGGTTAAAATGTTCTACAAAAAAGTGCCTCGTAGTCTTTTAAGTAATATTGCTGAACACATACTAGACTTAAAATGTAAATGTAATGTCGAACCTTTTGACCCATAAAACCGCCATTTTAGGAGTGTTTTTTACCCTTTTTCAAAAAGGTAACGAATAGACCCCTTTGCTGAGGAGCTAGAGGGTTGAAAAGTTCTAAAAAATTGTTCCTCGTAGTCTTCTGATTAAACAAATTGTTGCTGAACAAATTGTATACCCAACATGTAAGGATCATATGTCATATGGTTTCCTATGTCGAACCTTTTAACCCACACAACCACTAATTTAGGAGTGTTTTTTTGCCCTTATCTACAAAAGTGACAAAAATGTTCTACAAAAATGTTCCTCATACTGTTTTAAGTTATATTGCTGAACTCATCCGATACTTAAAGTGTAAGGATCATGAGGTTTCCTATGCCTATTCAGTTTAAGAATGTGCAAAATGGGGGAAATATTCACCCTAAAATAAATTTTAAGTTTTGACTTCTTTCTGGCTTTTCAGTTGAGTTTTGATTTTTGGTGTATTCACAGACTGATAGTAAAATTGTATGGCAAATATTTTTGTAGAACATTTTGGCCCGTTAAACTCCTGTTTTAGGGGTGTTTTTACCCTTTTTCAAAAAAGAGACGAACAAGACCCCTAAATTTCAGATTTATATATAGCTCCCATGTTGCTCTCGATTTGACTTTTTCCGCTCTAGAAAGCACACATTGTACCCGATTTTATTTAAAATTAGCACAACATCTTATAATCCAACTAAAAACACCTATGGTGAAAGTGGATAAGATCGGTTAAGATTTAGATATAGCCCCAATACAAATGTTGCTCCCGAATGTTTAACCGAACTTTACATATTATATTTCCATGTTTCATGTTCCGTACAGATGTCCTTTCCTATTTAACATTTTTTGTCAAACACATACATTTACAGGTTACAAAAATCCTTACCGATTTCACTTTTTTACAGAATTGAATTGTTATAGGATAGAAAGTGGAGTGTATCATATAGTCGGCTCCGTCCGACTTTAGCCTTTCCTTACTTACCGATTTTATTTAAAATTGGCACAACATTTTATAATCGAACTAGAAACAACTATGCTGAAAGTGGGTAAGATTGGTTCAGATTTAGATATAGCCCCCATGCAAATGTCGCTCCCGATTTCACTTTTTCCGCTTTAGAAACCGCATATTGTTCCCGATATTCTTTAAAATTTACACAACATTTTATAATCGAACTAGAAACACCTATGCTGAAAGTGGGTAAGATCGGTTCAGATTTAGATATAGCCCCCATACAAATGTCGCTCCCCATTTCACTTTTTCCACCCTATAAAGCACATATAGTACCCGATTTTCTTTTTTTGCATAACAACTGATAATCTAACTAGAAATATCTGTGATGAAAGCGGGTTAGATCGGTTCAGATTTAGATATAGTCCCCATACAAATGTCGCTGCCGAATGTTTAACCGATTTTGGCCAAACTTTACATATTATATTTCACCAATAAACATACATGGTGAAAGCGGGTCACATCATTCCAGGTTGCAATATACCACCATACAAATGCCCTTTCCGATTTAACATTTTTTTCCAAACACATACATTTACATGATTCAAAAATCCTTCCCGATTCCTTTTTACTGCATTGAATTGTAATAAGATAGAAAGTGGGGTGTATCATATCTTTAGCCTTTTCTTATTTGTTTGGGAGATCCCCATAGTCCATACTTTGGAATAACCCAAATGGGGCCCCATTCTGCTCTATTACAGCTCTAGAAACTACATCTTACATCGGATCTTCATCAAATTTTGCAGATCAGTATATGTTTCAACTAGAAATACATACCGTGAATGAAAACTATGCAGGCCCATATTTTGGCACAGGCCTCAAGTGTTGTTATGGGCCCCCTTCAAATGTCCGTCCGATTCATCATATTACCGCTGTATAATCTGTATTTATCATTGGATCTTGATCAATTTTTCCAGATCATGTTATATTTACTTTACTCGGAATATCTGCTGGAATGTTGGATCAATTACTTTATTATTTACCATATTCATTAAATTTGACTAAAGATGAATTTATATTAACTGTATAATTTATATGAACAACATAAAATTGCTCCCATGAAATACCTGGGATTAGTAATCAAAGCGAGGTATATACGCAGGGAGTGGTGTAGGGTATTATATAGTCGGCCCCACCCGACTTTAGCCATTCCTTACATGTTTTTCATAACACCTTTTAAAAAATGTTTCCAAGAAATATGAGTTTTTATGTGTCACAAATAGCAGTATATACTTCCAATAATACGACCAATGAGTTATTCTAAAACAAGAATACAAACTTTTATTTAAAGTGCTTCCAAAGGTCTACTAATTCAGAAAAAAATGTTAGATAAAAATGCAACATAAAAAATACACAGGAAAAGCTTGATTTTTAGAGGTGTTTTCAGGAGCGTATAGCTCAGAGATGTTTTGGCCCAGTAACGAAATAATTTGCAGATCACCTGTTTCATTTCTCCCTATCCTAATATACCTGGAAGTACATGTCGTCTTCAAGTATGTCTAAGCAAAAACTTAGAAATATCGGAAGATTTTTGGAATTCCCTTAGTTCTATAATAAGGTCCTCAACTTCAATGACCATTATTAGAATGCACACTGGTCCCAAAACCATTAAGGAATAAAGTCGAAAAATAAAGATACAATCTTGTAATTTTGCACATTTGCTAGACATAACATACTTAAAAAATAAAAGACAAATTGGGCCCATCGGACCACGCCCTCTATCACCTCCCATATAAACTTAATATATAACGAACATAATTATCACCCTGTATTAGTACAGGGTGACCAAAAACAAAATTTTATGAAAGCTTAAAATAATGAAACTTATTTCGCTTTGACGAACAATGTTTTTCTGAACATTATTACAAAGGCAAAATATAGCAGACATATATTCCACTTGACACTGCAATTTAAATAATTATTTCAGAAAATAATATAAATTGCCTACATGTGTATAGAATACATGTGTATGAACCATCTTAAAGATACTTACAATAACTTTAAAATAAGACCTGGATGGTTCTCGTAGACAAAACTAAATCAGAGATATTCAGATATGTGTGATATGGCTTATCGAAAATTGTGCTAAAATAAAGTGGCAATTGTATGAGTTTGCCGAAAAATGCTGACAAGATTTTAATTTCACCATAAACTACACACTCAAACGAACAATTTCACATTTACACTTTGAGTAAAGTTGGGTCCTACATATAACTTTTGGTCCACGACATTTATAGGTTATGCTCACTACGAATCACAAAATTACAACACTTAAGAAAACCGACAAGACTACAGTAATCACAAAATGTTAAATATAATTTTTCAACTACTTACGCCTGCCTTCAATTTCTCTAATATAGTCTCATCATTATTTTTATTAATTTTATTATTTTAATTTTACGCCTTCATTTTAAGTATTTTGTATAACTGTTTTAGACCCGAATTTATCCCACTTGTTTCAACGGTAAATTTTAAATGCCCCTCAGGCTTGTGGTTTTGCCACCTATACATTTAATACATTTAATAATTTCCAATTTATTTTTTTCGAATTTTTGCCAAAAAATATGAATTTGGGACCATAGTAGAATGTTAGAAACTAAAATATTATTTTTCCGTTTTTATATTTTCTATTTTTATGATATTTTTCGTAACAAAAATAAAGATCAAAAGATAAAAAAAAATCAATTTTTTGGAGACTATTTCCAACCCTCTGTTTCTACAATAAAGTGAAAATCGTATAAATCGTATAAACTTATAGTACAAATATTAAGGGTACCTTTAACAAAAATTTAAAATAAATTTAAAAATTGTTCATAAAATTTTATGCGCTGATTTTATTTTGACGATTGAAATATAATAGGTATTAAAATGAGTTATTTTTCGTTTAATTTTATCGATTAAACTACTCTTTCTTTAAACGCTACACATTCTAGCAGACTCTCCAGGCATAATGAAGTCCTATTTTCATCATACATATTAATAGACTTGTGATTTATGAACTGCTCTGTATCTATGGCAAAGTAATTATAAACACCCGAATAAAAATGCAAATATATACTTCAGCAACAGCAGCACAACTGTTCAAGCAAACGCAAAAAAAATAATGTAAAAACGACAAAGAATGCCTGAAAAACATGTATATTTTAATAAAAATTCGCTCCTAGAACACCACTGGAGGAGAAGGAGCTTTTGTTTGGCTGTTCAGACATTAATTGGTTTTTAATCTCTATGGCAGCAAATCGAATGAAACGAATACATAATTATAGCCACAATCTAAAATTAAACGAAGGCGGCTGCTAATAATTCACTGAATTGTTGTGGCCCAGAAACAAGGAAACGAAAACAACGAAAATTTAATTTGTTCGAGCCACAAAAAAATAATAAGTTTGGCAAAGAGAGGGAGTGATAGAAAATATTTAAGTAAATTACAATAATTTTTCATGTCGTAAGATTAACAAAACGTTTCTTCATACTTCGTCATCATCCTCCTCATCATCATCTTCTGGCTCGTCATAACATTATCGCTATTGTTGGGCGCCTTGATTAATGTGCTTTTTGGCCGAATGGTTTGTTAAACAGACAATAAAGTTAAGCAAATGAGCGATGATCTGTTTGTTGTAACACTATGGAAAGTTTTATATATTTTGTCATGTCCTCGATGTGGGTGTTGTTGCACTACATCCTGCAAATCATCCTGCCAAAAATGTTCGGTCGGTCGAGTAGGCGACACAACACGAGTTATATTAACTAATGAATAAGGGAAATGAAAGTTTTGTGATAATATTTTGAACCTTGAATTTGATAATTAGAATATGGTAAATTCATTCACCTTTTGGTAATTAGGGAGACTACATTAGCGAGGGGCGTTGTGGGGGGGGGTTCTTGCAAGAGATTTTCTTAGAACAAAATCTTGCTGAGCTCCCACAATATCTCGCAATCGATTTGGAATATTTCTCGGCAATAAATGCGAAATTTCTAACACATCCAGGATTGGTATTCAAAATCATGAACTGTCAAACAAAAATGTTGAATAAATAAATTTCTGAATATTCTCAAACATATGTATGTAAGTGCCTCTTAAATTTAGCTACCTAAAAGATTGCACATCCTTCTAAAGTCCTGGCAGCTGGAAATACCCAGAAATGAATGAACCGTAAAAAGAATTTGAAATTCGGCAAATGCACTGAGAATGCATGACAGTTTGCCCTAGAACGCTGAAAACATTTTCTTCTCTGCTTAAGATTAAAATCCTTATGCCTGTGCCCTGCTGGCCTCATTCTTTTGTTTAGTTGGTTAATTTTGTTGCACATTTCATTCAAGATGCAACACTCGGTGGAGGGAATACCCTTTGTCATATTTACCTAACATTCTCTGTTCCGGTTTCTTTTCTTAGCACTGAATGAATAGCCTTTGTCTTTGACGTTAAACAAGCATACCCAAGACCTTTTCTCAGGTATTCTAAGATAAGGTCTAGACGAAACAGCCGCTGCGTTTCTTTTGTCTTCGATCGACAAAGGACTAAATCATCCCTTGCTTTCGGTAACAGCTGTTCTATGAGCAAGGGTGTTTCTTAAGACATGTAGAAATGGGATGAGTATAAAAAGGAAGACTCCGTTAACATTTCAAGCAGTTCGTCCTTAGCCACGGTCGTGTTAAGTTCTTGTTCGCAGAAGTAAAAAAGTGTTAAATTCTCCTTAAATCAATGTAGAGCTCAAGTGTTGAATTTTTAAGTGATAGCCTTGTTGGGCGGAGTGAGAGCTGAAGAAGCAGAGGAAGAAGATGTCATCGATTCCTTCCTGAAAATCGATCTCCAAAACTCAACAATTCTCAGATGCAGCCTACGATTCATAGCTGAGTTTATACACATTTTCTACTTATTTTGTAGAAAGGGAGAACAAAAATAAATAAATCTTCTTCGTGACTTTCTGCAATGTCAAGATATAAAGTAGTTCCAAATATTTGAAATATTATTTTTGTTCTTCGGAGTATCTGATGTATAAGTCAAACAAGGAGACACATCATTTCTTCCTCATCTAAGTATGGTGTCTCAGAAAAATTACTTAGCGATGCTCCACGATTCTGTGATGTTAAGCCCCTTTAAGTTATTCTTCGCAGAAGTAAAAAGTGTGGAATTCTCTTTCTCTCAATGTACAGCTCAAGTGTTGAATTTATAAATAACAGCCCCCTTAAGCGGAGTGAGAGCTGAAGAAGAAGACAAAGAAGAAAAATAATTAAAAACTTCCTGCTGAAGTTCTGCAATATAAAGTAGGTCCAAATATTTTAAATAATATATTTGTTCCCTTTAGTATGAGAACTACAAGTCAAAGAAGGTGACATCATATCTTCCACATCCGAATATGGTTTCTCTGGAAAATTGCCTAGTGATACTCCACGATCTTGCGAATTGATGTCGCATTAAGTTCTTGTTCCCAGAAGCAAAATTCATAAAATTTTCCTTTAATCAATGTAGCGATCAAATGTATAATTTATAAATAATTACCTCATCCGCTTGAGTATGAGCTAAAGAAGTATAGAAAGAAGATGACATCGATTCCTTCCTGACAATCAACCTTCAAAACTCAACAATTCGCAGATGCAGCCTACGATTGATAGCTGAATATATACATATTACCTTCATAGTTTGAGGGGTGGGGAAGAAGAACAAAAAGATATATAAAAACTTCCTTGCAACTTCAAGATTCTGCGAAGTAAATCCGCGTTAAGTTCTTGTTCCCAGAAGAAAAAAGTGTAAGGATAAGTGGAAGACGATTACATCGATTTTTAGAGCCCTTCCTGATAAACACAACATTACGTAGACGCAGACTGCGATTCATGGCTGAATTTAAACATATTTTCTTCTTAGTTTGTGATGTTCTGCAATACCAAGATGTAAAATAGGTCCAAACATTTAAAAATTCTGTCTTTGTTCCCTTGAGTAGGCCCAGCATTTTAAAATATTATCTTTATTCCTGGAGTGTGTGATATACAAGAAGAGAAACGTCATGTGAAAGATCATCCGTATATGGTTTCTCTGAAATCCTGTCTATCGATACTCAGCGATCGTGTAATGTAAAGTGAAGCATGTCTTGAGTTTCTCAACATAGTCTTCGTCTCCAGCTAACAAATTAAGATTGAAAATCGGTGCGGAAGCGAACAATCCTGGAAACTTTCTTGTATAACTTATCAATGGAAGGAAAAAAGTAGAATCAGTCAGTGAATGTATTACACTGTCCGACAGTCCATATAACACTTGAACCAGATGCTATACGTGACATGCAGTTAATTGCCGTTTTTAGTTTTTCATTTCCTCATCTTGTTGCCACGTAAGAGGACTACAAATCTCCAAAGGATACATATTTTCAAAAATTATTTTACATACTTAATAGCACCCTATGATACGCTATGAATTTTTAATTGAAGTAGAGATAATGTGCTAAAAAGACTTTAAATTGAAAGCTTCTCTCTGTATCAAAAAAGTAAAATAAATAAACTAAGAGGGAAATTGGAAATGGTTGTTAATGCTAAACTAAAATAGATAACAGCATGCAATTTGAAGTATTTTTAACAGGTATCCTCTTCCTTAATTTGACTTAATACCGTTACCATAGGATGCACAGGACGAGAAAATGAAAAATTAAAAAAAACGCCAATTAATTCAATTTTGCTATAGTTTGAAGTGTAACGACTTTTTTAAAAAATTGTCGTGCGGTATTACATATATATTTTGTCTGTATCCTCTGGACAGTGAGCTAATTAAAGAGAAACAATATCTAATACATACAAATATATTTGCAAATCTTCATAATGTATGCTCAACAATGGAATATTCTGAAGTGTGAGTCACTCAAAAGTGGCATTAAAACTGTGGATTAATTCAGACAAGCCTCACACAAAGTTTTTTAAAACATTTTAATTCCTTACAATATATTATATAAAAAAATATTTCATTAAAAATGTATGTGAAAAAATTAAACTTATATGATTACAATGGTAAATTCAATAAGTTTTTTACTCAAAATTTCAACGATCAAAAAATTTTAGAATTCCAAAAAATCTCAATGACAAATTATCAAAATTTTCAATTATAAAATATGAACTTTCATTTCATTAATTTTTTGCAATGATTTTAATAATTTAACCATAAAGAAAGTTGAGGGTTCCGTACTCAGATTTAAATTTTTCTTGAAGATTTTTTGTTGGAAAAACGCTCCAAAAAATTTGTAAATAACAATATCACAGTGGGAGAGTTGCTCCGAAAGTGTAAATTCAAAAATCATACTGTGGCTATGCTATACAACTTAAAACCGTCATTATTGCGGCTGGTGATGCAGAGTCATGTCTAGTTCTAATGGGTATTAAGTATTCGAGTGTTACATAAAAATTCACTTCACTGTTTGTTTTCACTTCGACTTTGCCGAGTTTCAAGAAACCTGATAGAAGCAGGAGCATTTGTGAATTTGTCCCAACAATTTTTTGAGAAACAGAACCATCTAAGAAATATTCTCAGGATGTGAAGGCTAAGGAACAATCAACGCCATCTATTATATAAACATATTGATATTTGTTGATATTAAATTGTAGAAGAATTCTTCAACTCTCTTCTAAGTAAAAATGGCCAATAGTCGACTAAATCTAAAAATATGATAACAGCGCCAAACAACATTCTGAGGCATGGGCGCAAAATGAAAAATATAAACGACCGAATTCGTTTGTTTGTTATCGTATTCAACGTGTGAGACATTGATATGTGAATTTAAGACATTCTGAAAAACACGTCCCTCCAACACAAAATGATTCAGTTTTGAAGTTATAAAAATTGCCAATAAACAAATGTCAATCACAAAATACATCATGAAATTTCCTGCTTTGGTCTTCAATGTTTCTATTACTAAAACGATTATCTCAACCTTCAACTATTGTACTAAGACATTGGACTAATTTAGTCAATATTTTTTATAACCGAAACCAACCGTCATATTATCATATTCGGCTTCTCCTCGTTGACACGAAGGACCATCATTCCACCAATATTGAAATATCTCGCAGGCGAGTGCATTGTTTTATATACATGAATGAAATGTAAATATAAATCATAATGAAAAACATGTCCTTCAAAAAAGAGCGATCAAAATTTTGAAGTTTTAAAAATCCACAATAAACAAATGTCAATCACAAAATGCAGGATAAAATTCCTTAATGGGATAGAATAAAATTCTGCAATGGAATAGAAGGTGAAAAAGAATCCTGTTTTTTTACTGAAAAGCTCAATCACAAAATACTTGATAAAATGTCCTGTTTCGGTTTTCAAAGAAAGAGAAGGGATCCTGCTTGTTTTACTGAAACGCTCCTTTAAACGTTCAATGATGGCTTCAAAATAAGGGCTTCAGTCTTCAACGAAATAAAATAAAACTGTTTGTTTAACTGACACATTCTTCTGAACGATCATTGATGGTTTTAACTATTGTAAGAATATATTGGATCAGTAAATTGATAATAATTGACAATATATTTTATAATCGAAATCAGCCGACATTCTATCTTCTTCGGCTTCTCCTGTTCTAAACAACACATCGTTGACATGAAAGACCATCATTCCACCAACATTGAAATATCTCGCAGGCGAGCATTGTTTTATTGTTTTATGAATGAAATGTAAATATAAATCATAATGAAAAAAATGTCCTTCAAAAAAGAGTGATCAAAATTTGAAAATGTCAATCACAAAATACAGGATAAAATTCCTTACTACTGTCTTCAATGGAATATAAGGTAAAAAAGAATCCTGTTTATTTTACTCAAAAGTTCAATCACAAAAAATTGATAAAATGTCCTGCTTCGGTCTTCAAAGAAAGAGAAGGGATCCTGTTTGTTTTACTGAAACGCTCTTTATAACGTTCAATGATGGATTCAACTATTGCACTATGAATATAAGAATATATATAAAATAAGGGATAGACTTCCCTGATTCAGTCTTCAACGAAATAAAATAAAACTGTTTGTTTAACTGAAACATTCTTCTCAACGATCAGTGATGGTTTTAACTATTTTAAGAACATATTGGATCAATTTACACAATATATTTTATAATCGAAACCAGCCGTCATTCTATCTTCTGCGGCTTCTCTTTTTCTAAACAAAACCTCATTGACATGAAGGACCATCAATATTGAAATATCTCGCTGGCGATTGCATTATTTTATAACATGAAATGTAAATATAAGGCATTCTGAAAAACATATCCTTCCAAAAAAATGATCTGGATATGAAGTTATAAAAATCCCCATTAAACAACAGTCAATCACCACATACGGGATAAAATTCCGTGCAACATTTTTTATCGAAAGATAAGGCGCAAAGGTAACCATTTTTTAGAGAAACACTCTACTTGGCACTCAGTCATAATCTTAACTATTGTAATAAGATATTGGATCAGTAAAGTTACATACAAAAATATTTTCTAATCGAAACCAGCCATCATTGTATCCTCTTGGGCTTCTCTTTTCTTTCCTCACAAAACCTTGACCACAATTCTACCAACATTGAAATATCATACCATTCATTCTATTTTTTCTCTGATTTTTCATATTCTAAACAAACCCTCGTTGACATGAAGGACCATCATTACACCAACATTGAAATAGCTCGCAGGCGAGTGCATTAATATAAATACACGAAATGTGAATATAAGGCATTCTGAAAAACATGTCCTTCCAACACAAAATGATTTAGTTGTGAAGTAATAAAAATTGCCAATAAACAAATGTCAATCACAAAATACAGGATAAAACTCCCTGTTACGGACTTCAACGAAATAAATAGAAGATTAAAAGAAAACTTGGTTTATTACTGAAACGCTCTTTTTACCAAACGATGATGGTTTCAACTATTATACTGAGATATTGCACCAATTTTCCCAATATCTTTTCTAATCGAAACGAGCTAGAATGTTTGCTTCCCTTCTTCTTCCCTGATTTTTTATATACTAAACAACACCACGTTGAAATGAAGGATCATCAAAATTGAAATATCTCGCAGGCGAGTATATTGTTTTATATACATGAAATGTGAATATAAGGCATTCTGAAACACATGTTCTTCCAAAATAAAATTGTGAAGATTTGAAGTTATAAAAATCCACAATAAATAAACAAAAGCCGATAACAAAATACTGGATAAAATTTTATGAAAAAGAGATGGTGTAAAGATCTACTTTTTTGCTGAAACACTCTACTGTACGCTTAATAATGATCTCAACTATTGTAATACGGTCAAATTACAAAATTTATTTTCTGGCCGAAATCAGCAGTCATTCTATCTTCTTTGATCTCAACTATTGTAATATGGTCAAGTTACAAAATTTATTTTCTGGCCGAATTCAGCAGCCATTCTATCTTATTTGGCATCTCCTTTTCCAAACCAAAAAGGACCATCATTCCAACAACATTGAAATATCTCGCAGGCGAGTACATAGTTCAACGAGCCAACCACGATAATCTACAAGAAATACCATAACTTCTACACATATCCATATATATTTCTTGTTTTCTACGTTATGATACCAGATTTTAGAATATCAAATATTTTTTAAACTTATTTCTAAATATTTTTCCGCCATTTAAACAAAAGTTAATAAATCATGATTTTTTAAAAAATCCTTTGTGTTTAAAAGAGTGCAATAACTTCTATATTTTTGTATAGATCTTTTACATATAGACATTGTTTTCTTTATTAAAAATTTAACTATTAAAATATAAAACCAACTATACTGTGCAATTTTTTCTATTCTTAGGGTTTTTTTTACATACAAACTAAAAAAAATATATTTTTCAATATCAAAATCAATACGTATTCAATTTTTTGCCGATTGTACCTACCTTCCATTTCTATATGAAAATGAATTCAACAACATTTGTAGCCATCATACTTACTTTTAATTGAAAATATATAAGCGGATGTGAGCGGACCTATATTTCCAAAATGAGAGTACAAATATAAAAAGTACCTTCAACAAAAAATGGAACTGCCGTAAAAAAAAAAAATAAAAATTAAAAAAATAATATTTTTAATATCCTTTTCGAGTTTAGAAAGCCAAAACACAAGAGGAAATTTTATAGATTACCCTTCTACAACATTTTTGTAATTGGCTTGCTAGCTTCACCACTACCTATAAAAGTTAGCACAAAAAATGTAGCATAAGTTTCATCGTCACAGATGGAATATATATTTTCTGCGTAACTACAGAGTATTATTGTCTAATTTGTACAGCGGCGGACTAACTGTTTAAAAACAGTCCTCACATTCGAATACAATTCCCAAAAGCTTTGCTGAATTCCCTCTCATAACATAGTCTCACTCTAAATTATTGATTGCCAAGAATAAAATTTGTTCAATGGTTTAGAAATCTCTAAACAGAAGGATGGCACTAAGTGGGGGAAGACCATAACGTTACCAAAATATAAAAAAGACTCAACTAACATTTTCTGGCAAATCGAGATTTTTGTTTATTTTAACAAAACACAGCAAGTTCGGTCATAATAAACAAAAATATCGATTTGCAAAAAAATGTTAGTTGAGTCTTTTTATACACTCCACGAGAGTATTATGTCTTTGTGCATTTGTTTGTAACAACCAAAAGGAAGGGATATATACCCATTGTTAATTATACCGATCAGCTTAGAATCACTTTCTGAGTCGATTTAGAATGTCCGTCTATTGTTGTAATCACGATACAGGTCGCAATTGTAGCCAGAACCGAAACTTTGCACAACGAAGTTTTTCAGGACAAGGACGAACGCTATTTAATTTGAAGAAAATCGGTTCAGATTTAGATATAGCCCCCATACGAATTTCACTCCCGAATTGACCCTTTTCACTCTAGATACTATATATTTCAACAGATTTTCTTCAAAATTGGCAAAACATCTTATATTTAAACAAGGAACACCTATGGTGAAAATGGGTCACATCGGTTCAGATTTACATATAGCTCTCATACAAATTTCGTTCCCCCATAAACCGCGTATTTTCAGAGAATTTCTTAAAATTGAGCATAACACGTTATACTTCAACTAGAAGAACTTATTGTGAAAGTTAGTTAGTTAGTTCATTCCATGTTTGGATATAGCCCCGATACAAATATTATTCTCGATTTGACAAATTGGACCAGGTCATATTAGCCTGTGATTAAGAAACATACAAATTTTTTTCCCGTTTTCACTTTTTTACTGAATTAAATTGTAATTGTAAATCCGATAGTAAGTGGAGTGCCCGCCCGACTTTAGCCTTTCCTTACTTGTTTATTTTATATTTTGGTAACGATAAATTGTTATCATTTGCCAGCAACAGATTAACCTGTTCCTCTTATATTATGTCGTTGAGAAACTTCTTCCGCTTAACATTTACAATTCAATTCACATATTTCTTGTTAAAATATATCTCCCAATATTCCATTAAGAAATGTGAAAATGCTTTACTAATTGTGAATTGAATGCATTAAAAAAAAAACATAAAATATATTTTAAGCTCAATAAAATAAAAACAAACTAATATATTTCCAAATGGGAAGCATTTTACTGTTAAGATCAATTATTACTAGTATTGATGGAATCCAGCTTCATTCAAGTTACTATCATCTTCTTAGTAGCCCATTCTGACAACCCATTAGATGACGAATAACTACAGCTGTTGGATTTAATGTACTGAATCGTTTGGCCATTGTTTTCAAAACATCGAGGAAATCAATCGACTTGTAATCGCAACTGCATGAAGGTCAGCTAACATCTCCAAAGCAATTGACTATAAAAATGCCGAATTTGCTGCCAAAGAGATCCAGTGATTTTTGGTAAGCCTGGCACTTCGCATCATCATGCTTAAAGCAATGTTCAAACTTTATCATCGCTCTGCAGTACTGTCCAGATGGACATTAACCTCGCTCGAATCTTATTTTTAAAGAACGTCAAAAGAGCTCTTAGTTTTGAAATAAATTTTCAATATTTTGTAACATTCATCAAAAGTAAAAATATTCATATCGTACCACTATGATAGAATACTGTGTTATTTTTAATATTTCGAGTTTTCAACATTCATCAAAAGTAAAAGTAATAACATGGAAATTTACGCGATCATCCTTCTACTCCTAAGGTACCATTTAATTCAAATTTGATTTGAACTGGGATATTGTCCGGGCTCAAGACCATTTTGCATCTATATTTAATAGAATGCAAATTTATTTACAAATAGCATGGTGACATTTATTACTTGGCTGCAGACTACCACGATCATGATTTCGACCATGTCAAAAGTCTTTTCAAATATTTCTTGGTTAAGATATATCACCCAATATCTAATTAAGAAAAATGAAAATGCTTTACTAATTTTGAATTGAGTGCATTGAAAAAAACGATGCTTTCTAATATGCTTTCCAAAAGGAAAGCTCTCTATTGCCAACAGCAATCTTTGCAATTATTGATGGAATCCAGCTACATTGAACTTATTACCCCGGCTGCCGTTTAATATCCCATCCTGACCAACCAATTATTCAACGATTTCGGACTCTAGTTAACGAATACCTCCAGCTGTTAAATTTAATGATAAAAATCGTTTGCCTATTGTTCTCATAACAACGAGGAAATCTATCAACTTGTTATAAGAGCTGTGTGAAGGTCAACTGACATCTCCAAAACAGCTGACTACACAACTGCCGAATTTGCTGTCCAAGAGTTCCAGTGCTTTTCCAATCATTATACCCAAAACAAAGTTTCACCACGTCCACGTCTTCAATCTATGGCCACAAAAATCATGGTGATCAACGCTCTGTAGCGATCTCTCTCTATGGACTGCCTACACAATATCCAACACAACAAATCAAACCAGATACTAGCTGAAAACACAGTGGCTTTTCTACAATAACATGTGAGTTTTTCGAGCACGAAATTCAACAATTTGTCCTGCTAAAGTGGCTGACTAGACGGACAGTACCCTAGTTCGAATCTTCTTTGAAAAAACGCTAACAGAGCTCTCAGTTTGGATATAAGTTTTCAACACTTTCCAACTTTCATCAAAAGTAAAAGTATTCATAATATTTATGAAGCAATTTCATTAAAAAAATGTTTCATAAATTTAGTGAAATTTTTCTTAATATGTATGAAAAATTCATAAATAAAATAAAATGTTTTTCGATAAACATTTCATATTTCATAAAACAAAATTGTTCAATTAATGAAACTTAGTTTCATCAGATTAAAGAAAGATGTCATTGTATTAAATAAACAATTCTTAAAGATTATGAAATATGTCATAACCAATAAAATATTTGTTTTATGAAATGTCTTCACAAATAAAGGGCGATTTTTTAAAAGCTACAGAAAAGTTAAAAAAAAAAAACACATAAAATTCAGAAAAATGCATGAAGTCTTTATTTGAATCGATAGTACGGTCCATATAATTTAATGTTTGAAGATTATTTCATGCAAATGTTGACCTTGACTGCGCTTCAAATGGCCCATCCGCTTAGTCCAATTTTGGCATTTCCACGTTTTTGTGTTGACTTTATTGGGTCGAATGCTACCAATTATCATTTATCCTCTGTTAACACTGACATAAGTATGTACCCTGGTTTAGATCAATGATCAAGATCAATTCCCAAACTCTAATCTCACTTTATTACCTCATTACTAATCCTGCTATTATTATGTCTAGAATAAAGGTGTTAAAAAAAACAGGTACACAGAAGGAGTTTCCATTCACCGTCTTGCCTATGTTTACCTTCTTAATAACATGAGATCAGGAAACGAGACTACCTAAGAACACCTATCATGAACTATGGGAAAAGGCTCAAAGCAGCAACCCTCCATAACTACAAAAGAATAAATAATCCCCTAAACAAAGGTTGGAAAAGAGTATAAAAGGACAAACTCTACCGGCATATACAACAGTTCGCCGTTACAGTGGTCGTGTTCATATATCGTGTACGTCGAATAATAAAATTAAAATGAGTTTATTAAAAGTCTTAAGTCGTTCAAGAGCTGTAATGTCGATTTTCAAGCAGAAGGTCGACTTTAAAATTTTTCAAAAATTTATTAAATCTTTTTGGAAACACAGGATTTGTCCAGCTTAAAGTGAAAAATTGCCGACTAACTAAATGCAACTCGAGTTTTCCATACCTAGTACATGCCATTTGTCACATATTCTCGTTAATCAAGACATATTCTGGAGTTATGATATTCGACTCCAATGTAAAACCAGATCCTGGTGGCCCAGTAGCAGATGCATTAATATAAAAATCCAACAGATGGGACACAATCAGGTTTAAACATCAACATCATTTTCTATTTTACACCAAGCGGAGCATATGGCCTCTAATCTGGTTTAATAAAATGTTATATATTTTCTACCTCGTATTCAACGCAATATTCTTTTTAAGGCCAACCATCTTATAAAATGTTATCTCCAGCCATTAAATAAATGCAAAATAATATATAATCCCCATTCACATAAAAATGCAGCAGATGAAAAACATTTTATTTTAATAAAAGATTGTGTATTTTCCATATTATATTTAAAACAATCTTCTTTTTTAATATCTAAACATACATTCCCTCTAGCAATCATCCAAAATCGTCCTGCACACAATAACCATTGGACTCTTCAATCCATCAACTACTAGACCTTCAATTCAATCATCTAATTTTGGAAATAAATATTCACATAAAAACACAGCAAATGTGAAATATTCTGGCTTATATATGTTCTACCTTATGCTCAAAGCAATGTTCTTTTAAAGGTCCAGCAATAATAAATATTGAATTAATTCATCCTCTTATTTGGACTATTCATTCCCAACTACTTTATACATCCTTACTACCTTATATTCAACTTAATCTTCTTTTTAAGGTCTAAATGTTAATTTATTCTAGCAATCATCCAAAATCGTGAATTCATTCATCCCACACAGAATATTCATTGGGTTCTTCGGTCCATCAACTAATAGTCATTCAATCACTCAATTTTGGAAAAACATTTTACGACGAGGCGAACGAAAGCACGGATTTATTTGTGGTGACCTCCTTTCAAATCGAACTGTTGAAGATGTGATAAAAATTAATTCATTCGTCCTCGTAATTTTGCAACCCATCAACTATTACCCTTTCCCTTAAATTCAACGTCATCTACTTTTTAAGGTATAAATAAACACTTCTTCTAGCAATCATCGAAGATCGTGTATTCATTCATCCTACACACAAACATATACCATAAATATACGGGAGATGGGAAACAATCTGATTTAATAAAAGCTTATATTCAAAGCAATTTTCTTTTTAAGGTCCAGCATTCATCTCAAATGTTGAATTCATCCACCCATCATTCTTTAACCCATCAACTACTTTCTATCTTATATTAAAGTTCATCTTCATTTTAAGGGCTAAATATAAAATTTCTTTCAGCAATCACCCAAAGATGGTGAATTCATTTGTCCTACACAGAATAATCATTGGGTTCTTCAGTCCATCAACTAATAGTCTTTCATATCAATCATACGATTTTGGAAGGTGTTATAAAAAAATGAATTCATTCGTCCTAACTATTCTAACTATTACCACCCTTTCTAACCATATATTCAACGTAATATTCTTTTTAAGGTCTAAATGTACACTTCTTCTAGCAATCATCCAAAATCGTGTATTCATTCATCCTACACACATTAACCACTTCATCAATTGCCCTCCAATTCAATCATCCAAATCATCATAAATACACAGGAGATGGGAAACAATCTGATTTCATAAAAGCATCCAATTCCAATCTTCTTTTTAAGGTCTAGCATTCATCTAAAATGTTGCATCCTCATCATTGGATTCTTCAACCCATCAACAACTCTCTACATCCACTATCTTATATTCGACATAATCTTCTTTTTGAGGTCTAAATATAAATTTCATCCATCTCAAAATAATCATTGTATTCTTCAGAGCATCAAGTGCGTCCTTTTCAATTCAATCATCCATCTTTGGAAATAAACTTTTCAAGATGAGACCACGGAAGCTAGGATTCCTTTGTGATATCTACATTTTAAGTCCAGAGTTGAATTTATGATAAACATTAATTCATTCGTCCTCATCATTATTCAACCCATCAACTATTAACACCCTTTCTAACCATATATTCAACATAATTTTTTTTAAGGTCTAAATATTTATTTCTAGCAATCATACAGAACCGTGGATTCACTCGCCCTAAACAGAATAATCATTGCGTTCTTCAGTCCATCAACTACTTGTCCTTCAAATCAATCATAAAATTTTGGAAGATGTTATAAAAACACTAATTCATTCTTCCTCATAAGTCTGCAACCCATCAACAATTACCATCCTTTCTAAACGTATATTCTATGTAATCTTCCTGTTTTAAGTTCTAAATATACACAAATATACAATTATCCAAAATCATGAATTCATTCATCCTACACACATTAACCATTTCAGCAAATATCCTCCGATTCAATGATCCAATTTGGGAAATAAACATTTCCCATAAATACACAGGAGATGGGAAACAATCTGATTTAATAAAAGCTTATATTCGAAGCAATCTTCTTTTTAATCCTCATCATTGGATTCTTCAAACCATCAACTACTCACTACATCCTCTACACTATATTCGACGTAATCTTCTTTTTTAGGTCTAAATATAAAATTTCTTCCAACAATCATCCAAAATCATGAATTCAATCATCCTACATAGAATAATCATTGGGATCTTCAGTTCATCAACTACTAGTCCTTCCAATCAATCAGCCAAATTTGAAGATGTGATAAAAAATGAATTCATTAGTCCTCATACTCCTGCAACCCAATGTAATCATTTTTAAGGTATAAACATTTCCAACATTTCTTCCAGCATTCATCCAAAATCGTGTATTAATTCATCCCACACACATTAACAACTCCATCAACTACCCTCCAATTCAATCATCCAATTTAGGAAATAAACATTTCCCATTAATTCACAGGAGATGGGAAACCATATTATTTAATAAAACCTTATATTCGAAACAATCTTTTTTTTAAGGTCCAGCATTCATCTAAAATGTTGAATTCATGCATCCTCGTCATTGGATTCTACAACTTTTCAACTACTTTCTACATCCTCTACCCTATATTCGACGTAATCTTCTTTTTAAGGTCTAAAAATAAATTTCTTGCAGCAATCATCCAAAATCGATAATTCGTTCGTCCTACACGGAACAATCATTGGGTTATATAGTCCTTCCTTCTATCAATTAAATTCAGATTTTGAAGATCTGAAAATAAGAATTCATTCATTCTCATCATTCTTTAACCCATCAACTAATACCACCCTTTCTTACAATATATACTATTAACACATTTTCTAACCATAATCTTCGTAACAAATGACTCCTATTTTTTATAGAAATGAATCCTCTAATTGTCTTAAGCAGATCCAGAGAACCATAATACATTTTTCTGAAATAAACTAACAAAATTCAAATGATACAAATACCAAAATTTGTTGTGTATTATTTGGACAATTTTCATCATTTCCTCATCAGTTAAACACTAACAAATTATACCTCTAAAATAGCATATTTGAAAAAAAATGAGAAAACAATTAAAAAATAAAATATTTTATTATTTAAATTTATTTTGAACTGGAAATTTCATGTTCATTTTCTAGACTCCTAACCATGTAGACCCTTCTCAAATCCTCTGAGAAGTGCCTACAGTTGTTCGGCTTTCATCCTCATCAAACAATGTAAGAGAGTTCTAGTTCCCATGGTTAAACTCTCATTTGCGCATTGACTTTTAAATAACATATGTTAGTCTATTTGTTCCCTAAAATAATGTATTCTCCACAGAAACTAACTAACTAACAGCTCGTCTTATACTAACCCAACATTTCTCACCATATATTACCCGGAAGTAATTACTTTTCCTCGCATTCAACGACTGACCATCATCTATATTCGATGAGAGTTTAAAACTAAAAATGGATAAACAATATCAAATAAATTTTCTAAAAATAATAGAACTTAGAAAAATAATTATCACTTAATTATTATCAGTTAATTTGAACTTAATCCATTCATATAAATCGTTAATGTAATTTCCATGTATTCTTATTATAGTCATTGCTCTCAATTCTCCGAAATATAACGATATAATAAATTCCTGCTGTTTCCTAATTATTTATCAGTATTATATCTAGGTCTAAATAAATGTTTCTTCTCGCAATCTCCACAATTCTTTAATAATCCAGTCATTAGACCGTCAACTGTGGACTAAAATATTCCTGGGCGGGGAAACCAAAAAGCGCATAAATTTTCTATGCCAAAATTTTCAGTCCAGACTATTAAAGTTAAATATACTATGTTCTGGACATTTCATGTCTATTATATAGTCCCTCTCCCTTTGGCATCCTTTGTCTAATATTTGCAGAATTGATAGCAGTTGTTCAACTTCCGCTTCATGACCAAACATCCAATGATAGTCTTCCTTTAACAAAGACATGGTTTATTGTCCTTTAAATAATCTATGTTGGACCTTTTACAACTGAAACTAATTTAAACTAATATCTCATAATCTAATTATATACCAAGTCTAATAGCAATTCATATTATACTAACCCAATATGTCTCGTTTAGCGTTCATCGCTTTCCACTAATGAAAATAATTGAATATGCAGACTTTAAATTTCAAGACAAAAAAATTGCTGGAATTTATGAAAACTTATTTTCTTGTCCGTTAATTTTAACTTAGTCTACTCACACAAATTGATAATATAATTTCTATGTGTTTCTATTTCTAACCATCTCACGCAATTCTCCGAAATATTACGATCTAATAAGAGCAGCAAAATTGATAAAATATTTTGCACCAATACCTCCTTAAAGGTCCAAATTAATCTTTCTTCTAGCAATCTCTACAATTTCTGTATTCAACCAACAATTAGACCATCAACTGTGGACAAAAAATACTGGCGCTGAAATAAAAAAACGCAAAAAAATCAATTCAGTGAAGTATGTGCCCTCATACTTGAAGATTCATGCCTATCCTCAGGACTGCCGACATTTGGACCCTTCTCATATCAGAAGTGATAGCTGCTTTTCTGCTACCATCATAGCCAAGATCCGAAGAGACTCCTTGCGTGCAGACCCTAATTTTTTCTAAATAAAAAAATGGATTTTTAAATAATCCGTATTTGTATTTGCTCCCGAGAATATTTTTTTCTACAGAAACTAAATCCTATTAAACTAATGATATAACAAGCCGCATTACAACTCATATTATACTAAACTATTATATCTTGCTTAGCAAAATATACTTTTTTAGAATCGATAAATTCTGACAACATTTCCGGTTTCCCATGATTGAAATTAATCAAATAGTCAGACTTTAGATATGGAAAAAATTGTAGAAACCGATAAAAAATATTCAATTAAATTTTGGAAATGGGAATTCTTACGCCCAAAAGATTTGTATAGGATATATATGTACATATAATAAATTTCTGTTATGAAATTATGGGTATATTTGAATTCAGTTGACATTATCGAATATTGAACTAAATATGTGCCAAAAAAAATATAAAAAGTATTAAAAACAATACAGCTTTTGTTCGCTTTTTCCAAAATTATTGGAAAAATATTTCCATATTGAAAGTGATAAATTGTGTTTTTTTACGTGATCGATCAATTTCATAGGAGGCTGCAGTCGTCTAAATATTTAGTTCACTCAGTGTGAAAGTGCCACAATTCCTTCCTACGATACTAAGAATCAACATATATATTTTATTTTTTCAAGTTTTCAGCAAAATCTCATATATTTTTATAAAGCAAATTATTTTCTCCTCTTCTCGTCTTATAAACCGTGAAACTCAGATCAAATTGATTTTTTAATTTTAAAATATTTGTTCTAATACTGGACGTGTTAGAATAAATTTATTTGTCCAATTTGTATTATTCTTGATCAACAAACAGATTACAGCTTTATATATACAATTTTTTCTTCAAATTTTGTCATCTTGCATATAAGTTTTTTAATTTCAATGCATAGTATAAATCATCTCAACGCTGCAGAAAATACTGGATATATTTCGTGATATATTTTCCCAATTGTATATCATTTTAGATCTACAAATAGATTACAGCTATGTATACAAAATTTTATTTCTCTAAATTGTGTTGTCTTATATCTCAAAACACTCATTACAAATAATTTATCGTCGACCCAATTGATTTGATTAAGAAATCGAAAACAAATGCTGAGGACGATTTTCCTGGTGTAAATCATACTTCTGCTGATTTGTTTTGATTAACAAACCGAAACAAATACTGAAGACTATCTTCAATATTTTCCTGGTGAAAATCATTCCTCTGGCGACTTTAATAGTTCAACTATTATTAAGTCTTTGGATCATACTATTTACAGAATATATTTTCTCCAGACAATCAGTCTAAATGAATTATATTCAGCTTAAAGATCGCCCGTCCCAGCCCGATTGTACTGCCAAACTCAATTTATTTTACTGATGTCTCCTTTCAGCCTAAATGTGAACAATTGCTGAAGACAACGGCCTTCCAAATATTTTCTCAATGTTCTTCAAAGACTATTTATTGATGTGGTCATGATCAGATTAAGCAGACTGGCTTTTTGACCGTATTTATTTAGAAGTACCGATTCATTTGACTGATAAAGGAAACATCAAATGTTCGCAGTATTTTTATTCATCCTCCTAGCTGTCTGGACTTTGCAAAGCTACCTACAATACTCGACATACGAAGAATTCACCAAAATAGTCAGAGTATAATAACAACTGATGAAAAAGCACTGGATTAATATTGTACTCTGGATATTAGGATACAGTGCGCGCACCAGGATTCTAAATATGCAATCATCTGCAATATGCAAAAGTGTTTAATCTTAATAAAATAAAAAAAGGCATGCCAACTCTACCTAACAACCCTTAACTCATTTTTATTTTCTTAAGAAAATTGTCTACCTAAGAAATTTTCTCATGAACTTTGATAAACGGATCAAGATTAGCATTACCTACATTTACCTTCCCTTCTGACAATTATTGGTATTCACAATTGGGAAACAATAATCCGTCCCCGAGACACTGTGAGCGGCTAAAACTAACCAGTGGTTGCAGCTGCCCTGTGAATGCAGGTATCATAAGTTACAACACGAGAGGACTAGTATAAAAAGTTTGATCACAAATATTACTTTAACAGTTCATCTTTAGCTGTGGACGCACTAACGTCATTGGTTTTGTAAAAATTCTTCAAGCTGAAATATCTTCCCCCAGTCAAAGGTGGAAAGTTTGATCAAGAATTTAATTTGTAAATATTTTGCGGCGACCAAAAAGTACCAGGAAGACGATCTTAAAATAAACCACTTTATTTTTCATAATATTTTGAAATATCACCATTAAAAGGTTAAACTTAAATGGATAGTGTATAAAATAAATTGATAATTCGGCAATGAAATTTCTACCAATGAGGCCTGTGGTTAGACCTACATAGTTATCATTGACCATCAAAGAAATACATTTCAAACTTCAGTTTAAACTCCCAATCCCAACTATGACTTTCCAATCATCATGGAAAGTGGAAACCAATAATTGCTTAATCAGTGAACAAGTTGTTAGCCAAAATGCTCCAGTAATTATCAAACTGATATAAGTGCCGACATAAAAATATAATTAATGTTATTTTTTCCATAATACAACTACGATTCCTCACCATTTGTTGTGATCTGAACAACATTAACAGTGATGGCAAATTTTAGTTCATTATTAATATAGGGTCCGCCAAATAACTTTTTTTTTTTTTGAAAATGCTATAAAAAAACTACTGAATATTTTCTCAAATTCCTTTTTTTAATTGAAAGTACAATCCTTCCGGTTAATAATGGAAAATAATTTCATTCAAATGGCTGCTGAGGGCCCCACAAATAATAGTCCAACGGTTGAATAGTTGAAAAAAAAAAACGTTAGATGGCGGACCCTATATTACAGTGGTCTGAACCTCGTTATTAACGCAGTGTATGGACAAAAAAGTTGTGAAACATCTAAGAATGTGTTATTAATTTTTTACATTCTTATCGTCGTATCCGAGAGTAATAAAAATTAATTAATTAAAATAAAAAAAATAAAAATATTTAAATAAAAAATGTCAAGACCATTGTAATTGTTTATTTTCATAACTTTCAAAAAGTTCTAAAATGCTAACAAACTAATGTTTAAATAACAAAATATTTTTATATAGCAATGGCAACCTGCATCTGAAGCGAAAATTAAATATAATTTACGTCAGAGTTTTCCATTCAAATAAGTCTGCTTCAGAAAGCTGAATCCTCAGTATTATCCAAAACAAAAACCTTCGGTGAATTGGAAACCAAACAAAGTCTAACATTACACTTTGGAACTGATAAAAAAACTAATTACACTAAAACGAACTAACATTCTGATTAATTTGTAACAGAGACCAATCTTATTTTTTATTTAGATTTCCTGCAAAAATATTTTATTTTAATAAAGATTTTTAAATTTCTGTTACAAATTTCAGTTGCTAATTAAAATTTAAATTTAAAATTTAATAATATAAAATAAATCTTAAATTTCTAAATATATTTTTTAATAAATAAATTAAAAAATCTAAAATAAATTTAGAAGTTTAAAATATAATTTTTTGTTTAAATTGCCGCTGCTTTAAAGAGATAATAATATTTGATTTGAATAAAGAATTTGAATTTTTAATTACACAAAAGAAAATATATATTTATAAAAATATACTAACACGTAATCGTGGATCATTTTCATCCATCCATCGTTAATTAAAAAAATGCAAATTTAAAAAATCTGAAATAAATTTTGAAAATTAAAAGACTTTTTTTTGTATAAAATTCCTTTGCTTTAAATTGCTGTGATATTTATATATGAAAATTCTATTTAACAAACTAACATCACATTACATCTAAATCCAATTAGCATACCTCGCAAATATATATTTCCTTCATCAGCAAACTCAGCAGACTTCTTCTAAAAACTTAACTTTAAAAATATATTTCAGGTCGCCAGGAACATTATTTAAAATATCACCCCCTAACCTAACTAACATTCACCTACAGTTCCAAATCTTAGCAACACTTTCAATTTGTTTTACTGAATTCTCAATGGAAAGAAAATTTTAACTACTATGGATGGCAATGAGCTTCCCAATCGTTTCTCAAAGATTTTAGAAATTATTTGCGTAAATGCTTAAACGGCCTGGCATTGTCCGTGTCATATTTCCTTTTGAGGGTCCTGATTTTTGCCTCGTTGTAGTACCATTTTAGATGCAGCTGCTATGATTAAATATGAAGTCCCCGTAGCTTCTTCGGATGGCAAATGAAAACAAGATATTCTGGATATTTGATGATTCAACTTTCTAGTTTGCTGGTCTTTGCCAAGCTGCATACAATGCTCGCTGCTCGAAAAATACACCAAAGTAGTCGGCAAATAACAGAAACCGGAGTAAAAGCTATGGACTAGAATCGCTTTCTGAACAAATGCCGCTGAAGTTTCATCAATGGGTGGATACAAACTCTCGGGTATTTCATTAAATTATTCATCTACATCGTCATATTCTAAGAATTATTGGTAGATTCTCAGTTGGACGTATAACCCAGGGCTTTATTCTCTATACAATGGTGGTTATTTAAAATTTCAAATGTTCAAGTTCTACGGAGAAAATTTATAACCATTTTCCTTTTATCGTTGGTCTCTTCAAAAGGAAATAGAAGGATTTCTATGACTTTAACTACTTGATGATTATTTTTTGCAAAAACCCTCCTGGAAGATTAAAGTTGGAGTGCCTGATTCCTTTAATTTTATACCTGGTGTGGAGCTCTTCTACCTGTGAAAAGAAATACGATGACTTAGTACATGGCAGTTCACATGGTGAACTCATTGCATCTGCACAGGTACTGAAATCAGAGGCCGACTTATAAAAGGACGATCGCAAACAGTCCTTTAGGCAGTTTGTCTTTGCCAGTAGCGGTGTTAATCAAGATCACGAGGGTTCAGATTTTTGGAATAAAAATATTTTGGAAAAATGGAAAGTGCCACCAGAAATTAAATTTATAATTATTATTTACAAAATCATCATTGTCTCCAAATGGATATCGATCGAAAACCATTCGATTTCAAACACACAGAGAATTTAAATGGACTTTCAGAGAATTTAAATTCTCTCTTCAAATGGAACACATCTACAACAAATTTATTATGTTTAATAATCCTGTGATTACAAATCATCATATTTTTTTAAAATGCAGTGTGTGATATGCATTATAACATAATCTCTATTCTCAAGGAACAGTAACTGACAGAGTACATAACTGCAGAATATGTCGGTAATTGTGGAAGTGCTGTAGAGGCCGACTTAAAAGAATATATTAACATCACTATGAAGTGATTTTAAAATATCCAGAAATCATTATAATATAAATCATTCTTATCATCCTTATAGCGCAATTAATTAATATTGATCGATCGCAACAATTTTAATTCAAAAAATGCAGCACTTGATGTGTAGTATAACACAATCACTGTTCTCAAGGAACAGTACCTGACAAAGCACATAACTCAAGAATATGTCGATAATTATGGGAGTGCTATAAGTGTCAATATAAAAGAATACAGTGAGATTTTTTTCCATTACATTACAATGAAGTGATTATAACGAAAATATCCAGATCAAGAAATCATCGAGGCACGCTGGACGTTTCTCTGCTGTGATTATACCACAATTAATATTAACCCTACGATTCATAACCGGGTACCCGTGTACCTTTTTGACTTTAAAGTGCTGCTGTGCCTATAATTTTTGAGATATGGACATAAAACTGCGAATCATGAGAGATTTTGGCTAAACTAAGATTTAAATACCAAAAAATTCAAAATATTTTCAATATTTTCTTTAAAAAATGATTAAACACACAACCGGGTCCCCGGGTACCCTAATGCAATTCCTATGTAAATGCCTGACATGTAAATGAAACGTTTTTTTGTGTTGTTTTTATTGGAAATAAATGTCTTTTTTATTTATTTTATCATATTTTATATATATTATATTATAATTCATCCGAATCACTATAGTTGTTATTGTGGCAATTGTAGCATTTAGTAATTGTTATGGCGTGCTCATCGCATATCGGCGTGCTACATATGCTGCAATTTTTTCTAGTTTTTCTTCTGCGCTTATTTGGGAGAAGGTTGCACATGTAGCACACGCCCGTATGTGCTTTTCTGTCCCTTTGTCGTGCTGACGGAGATGTTGACGTACCTGCAGCACAAAGCACCGAGTTGGACTTCCGCTGCTTATATGAGAGCAGTGTTACGTTGTCGTGGAAGCCAAATAAACTTGAACCAACGTCTTTTTTGTCTTCTTTCATCTCCGCAGGGATGTAAGCTTTGTTGCGGCGGAGTGTACCCACAATGCTGAGCTTTTCTACTTTTAGTTGCCTAGCCAACGGCAGCGTCGTAAAAAAATTATCCATGGTGATATTTCGTCCGCTACCGTAGTATGGCCCAACTAAATCTCTCACCACTCTTTCGCCAACACCAACTTCATGACCAGTTTCTTGTTTGCCAGTATATATTTGGCCATGAAGTGGATATGAGTTTTTGGCATCGCAAATCCACCATACTTTTATACCATATTTTGCTGGCTTCGAGGGTAGATATTGTGTGAATTTGGTTCTACCACGGTATGGATATAATTGTTCATCAATGGTCAAATATTCTGATGGCACATAATAACTGGCAAGATTTGCATTGAGCATTATCCAAATATCGCGAATTGGCGCCGCTTTGTCTTGACGCTGCCGCTCTACCCGTGTTCTGCGGTCGTCAAACCGCATAAAACGCAGCAAATCGAAAAACCTGTTTATTCCCATGGTGGCGCGGAATATTGGGTGAGCCTGTGACGTCCACAAATCTCTTGCGTTTTCGTCATTAGAATGATTTGTGCCAGTCCAGCAATCACCTAACTTTTTTGATCTTATAAAGACAATTATTTATACAATATCGTATAGCAAATTGCTAAATAAAAATTTGTTAAATATATATTATTATATTATATTTTACAATTTTTTTCATCAACACAAACCAGTCTATAAGTTATCAAAGTTTATTTTATCAATACAATTTCATCAACAACATTAGTTTGAAAATCAATGCAAACAATTAATCTTGAAACCTCTTATAATTTGCAAATTAATCCAGTGCCGAAAAAAATAATAATAATTTTAATCTTTTGTATTGTGCATTTTCTGTAGATCATAAATTATCTAAATTTATTATTTCGTTTTAGATTGATTGCACTTTTTGGACTTATAATAGCCAAATATGTTGATGATCTAACTAAAACTAATTAATTTCACATTATATCATTTATATATCCTTTTAAGGTTTTTTATATTTCCTTTTTATATCCTTTTAAGGTTTCTTAACTATCTGTGCTGGGATCTAATCTATTTAATTTTTTCCATAATACACCTGGATCCTTGGTTTCATATACTATTCTTCCAACTAAACTTTTAGATTTTTAAACATAAATAACGAAATATTGCCCCTTCGTATTGTAATAAAATTTATTTTCTATACTTAAAATTTGTCGGCAGAATATTATTAGCTAATTATATTGTATCTTCGTCTTCAGATTAGGATTTCCCAAAACAGTAATTTAACCCATCCTTTATATTGGGAGTATCCCTACAGCACTAGTTTCCTCAACATTGCCGAGCAACGAGCAACAATTCCAACCAGTTTTACTGAAATCATCAATCAAACAAAAAAAAAAAGGAAGACAGCGACGATATAATTCAGTGGATATAATACGAGCAAGCTCTCTTGGGAATTGCATGGAAAACTTTGGGAACGAAACAAATTTCTTTGAGATTTTACCAAGTGGTTACATTTTTGTCGCTTCGAAGGACCCTTTTAGATATAGTTGATAATATGACAACTTGATTGATTCATTAACCACATTCATCCCACCAACCACCAATCTGAAAGCTGATTTCACGGAGTGTTCGTGCATTTTCTAACCAATCCTCCTTGCTGGCTCGTCCAACATAGTGATCAGCTGGAGTAACATCTCGCGCAGAGTTCTACGCCAAAATATGGAAATAATTTCTAAAGCTAATGTTGTCCTACAGGATGAAATTGTTTGGAACTAAAAATACAGAAGTGGCTTAGCTTTAATTTAAATAAATGACGATATTAACTGACAATGGCAACGTGGTCTAAAATCGTCACTTATTCCCAAAAAATACATTCTTAAAGCTAGAAGGGATGCAGCAATGGGAAGCCTGTTAAAAACTTTCCTTTAAAACCACAAATGAATACGACTTCTTCTACAAAAAACCATATCTTTGGGATTCAACGAAATACCTTGTTTACCATTCACCCATGATGAAATATGTAAGGTTCACCCATAAAACTTTCCAATAAAAAGAATTATTCATCTACATCGTCATAGTCTAGCAATTATTAGTATATCCTCTGTCGGATATATAACGCAGAGTTATATTCTCTATTTCGAAGCTTTTATGCTTCATTGGTTGAGAAGGATGACAATAAAAGAAGAAGAATATTCTCTATTTCAAGGTGTTTTTTTAACTCCCAGCCAACCAACAACAGTGATAGTTATTCAAGTTATCCCAAGAAATTGTATAACCATATTCATTTTAATCCTTGCCTGATTACCTGATGTCAAATTCTTTAATCACTGCTCTCTTTAAAAGAATAGACACAAGGATTTCTATGACTTATTATTTGATGATTATTTTTTGCAAAAACCCCCTGGATGATTAAAGCTGGAGTGCCTGTTTCATTGGATTTTCTTCGAATACCCTTTCTTCTACCTGAAAAACGAACAGTCATCCATCCCCTTTACTTAGTACCAGGTATTAACATGGGAGACTGATATCAGCCCTGTTAACACAGGTATCGTATATCATGAGACGAGAGGCCGAGTATAAAAAGGACGATCGCAAACAGTCCTTTAAGCAGTTCGTCTTTGGCAATGGCAGTGTCAAGACCACAAGAGCTCCAATTTTTAATTTAAATATGGAAAGTGATCATTTACAACTTATACAAATGGATATAGATCGGAACTCCTGCTATTTCCTCGCTGATTCGTCATCATCCCTGTTGTTCTTTGAAGAATTTAAGTTCATAGATCTGTCTACAAATTAGCAATATGTGACACATCTGCAGCAATTTTATTATGTTCAAATAATCCTTATGGCTGTGAATAAATTACAATTGTTATCAACATATATTGTTTCAAAAATTCAGTGCAGTGTAACATAACCACTGTTTTCAAGGAGCAGTAACTGGGAGAGTACATAACTCAAGAATGTCCGGATAATTGTGGAAGTGCTGTAAGTGTCAACATAAAATAATTTCTTAAGAATATATTTGGCATTGCATTACCATGAAGTGATTTGAAAGAATTTTAAAAGCTTTTATTTTTTAAATATTTTTAAAAATATCGAGAAATCATTGTCCAGTAATTTTTCAATAATCCATTTAGACCACAATTATTCCACAATTGATCATGATGATGTGATGAACGTGATATGCAGGAACTCTACGAGACAAAGCACATAACTTGAAATTGGGCCGATAATTATGGAAGTGCTGTGAGTGTCAATATAAAAGAATGTCTTAAGAATATATTTTCCATTCCATTACAATGAAGTGATATGAACGAATTTTAAAAATATCGAGATCAAGAAATCATTGAGGCACGCTGGACGTTTCTCAACTGTGATTAGACCACAATTAATATTAAGGGATCATCAACAAAATTCTTTTCAAAAATTCAGTGCGGGATGTGCATTAAAAACAATTTACCACTGTTTTCAAGGAACAGTGTTCAATAAAAAATATTCATTAAAATATACCGATAATTGTGGAAGTGCTATAAGTGCCAATACAAATTAGGAATATATTTCGTTATACATCACGAATTTGAACAAATACCAATTTAAAGAATATCCTTAATTGGCTTGACAAGGAAATAGCTGCAATGTCGAGGAAAAACTAAAGTGTTTAACACCAAACGTTGTGGACCAACGTTTATTTTTTCTATCGCCTTTAAATAAAATCTCTATGGCAAATGTTAAAAATTCGAAATTTTTAATTAATAAAATAATTTTTAATAATAAAATTTAATGCATAAATTAAATACGAATAAAAAATAGAATGTGTAAAATAAAGTTTCATTATTCAACAAGATCAGTTTAAAACCCAATGAACAATTTATTTAATCCTGCTGTTAATTGCAGATCAAAAATTCCAAACAAATTCAAAATTCGCTCCAAAAATGCTATAGATCTGAAATATGTAAGTGTTGATATAAACAAATATTAATTCAAAAAATTTTAATATATTTTGTTACATTAGAAGTGAGTGAGTTTCACAATTTCAATTCCAATTTTATTACATACTCATTTTCTGGGTGTTATAAATCTTTGTAATGTTCAGGCAACAAATAAAAATGTTAGAAGAACCAAAATAAAGAATGAATTGTCTAACAAAGTTTATTTATCTTATGCATCAAAATTCAATTATTCGGATTAATTTAGTGTCGAAATAAAAAAAATAATATCTTGATGCGATCTTTTACTTTTTGTTTATACAAGAACAATATTTTTTATAGAAAATATTTAAAGAAAAATTTAATACACATGTGTGTAAGTTTAATTTTATTTCATTCCTAATATGAGAGTGGTGAAAACTTATTTTTGTTAAAAGTTATGGACAACAAAAATAGGTTTTTTTTTTTTTTTTCACTGAACCAACACTCAGGGGATGTCCCCTATAAATGCAGTGCATTGCGTTGGTAGAAGGTTATCAACTATCTAAGAATGTTCAATCTTATAAAGAGAAAAAAATATTCAAAATCTTATAGGAAATTGCTAAATAAATATATTAAAAAAAATCCTGTGTAAATGTGTATTATATTTTACCAAGTGTTCTATCAACACAAACCAGTGTATACGTTTTAACTTTTCACGCACATCAGTATAATTTCTTCATTAACATCACTTTGAGATGTTTAAAAAATCGAAATTCTCTTGTAATTCGCAGATTAGTTCCACCAAACTAATTTTAGCTCAGTATCAAAATATTTCTTTTAATTGTAATGTGTTGATATACATTGCTACGATCTTTAGCTCTTAAAATGAGTTCCACAATTTTAAAATAAATATCAAATTTTATTCTGATACAAAATCTCGACAACAAATAGATGAGTCGAAATAAAAAATATTCTATCAATCCACCTATGTTTGTTTGGAAAAACAAAATCGATAAATCAAAATCTATTAAAATCCTGTGTAAATGTTTATTATATTTTACAAAGTGCTCTATAAATAGAAACCAGTGTAGAAGCTAGCAAAGTTTATTTTCTTTTCGACTTCAGCAGATTTCATCGACAGCATCAGTATCAAACTTGTAAAAAATCTGAATTGTCAATCCTGTTGGAATTCGCATATTAATTCCACCAAATAAATCTTATCTCAGTGCCGAAATAAAAATATTAATTTCAATGCCTGGCCATACAATGATACGATTTTAAGCTGTCAAGAAAGCTTCATATTTGAAAATTGAATTTTATTTCATACAATTTATAATTTATCAAAGTTTTTTTTATCAATACAATTTCATCAACAACATTAGTTTGATAATCAATGCAAACAATTAATCTTCAAACCTTTTATAACTCGCTAATTAATTCAGTGCCGAAAAAATAATAATAATTTTAATCTTTTGTATTGTGCATTTTCTGTAGATCATAAATTATCTTAATTTATCATTTCATTTTAGATTCATTGAACTTTTTGGACTTATAATAGTCAAATATGTTGATGATCTGAATAAAACTAATTAATTTCACATTTTCTTGACGTTTCGACGGTTTTCATTTATATTTCCTTTTTATATCCTTTTAAGGTTTTTTATATTTCCTTTTTATATCCTTTTAAGGTGTTTTTTATATTTCCTTTTTATATCCTTTTAATGTTTTTTATATTTCCTTTTTATATCCATTTAAGGTTTCCTAACGATCTCTTAATTTTTTCCCATATTACACCTGCATCCTTGGTTTCATATACTATTCTTCCAACTAAACTTTTAGATTTTTAAACATAAATAAATGTAATTTCGAAATATTGCCCGTTCGTATTGTAATAAAATAAATATTATATAATATAAATATTAATTGCAATGTCTGGCCATAAAATGATACAATTTTAAGCTGTCAAGAAAGCTTCATATTTCAAAAGAAAAATTGAATTTTATTTCATACAAAAAAATCTCACAATTACCTAAGTTAAAGAAAAATATTGCTAAATACAAATTTACTAAAATCCAGTGTAAATGTGTAATATATTTACAAAGTGTTCCGCACAATATAGTGTAAATTAAACCATCAGCAGATTTTCATCATCATCTTTTAAATTAATATTGTCAATCTTTCTGGAATTCGCATATCAATTCCACAACACAATCTCATCTCAGTGCCGAACTAAATAATATAAATGAATAAAAAATATAAATTTAAAAGAAAAATTAAATTTTATTTCATACTTAATTAGAGAATGGTGTAAAACTTGTTTTGATGCAATTTTTCGTCAACACAAAAAATTGTGTAATTCTTTTTGATCTTTTAAAGACAAATATTTATTCACCATCGTATAGAAAATCGTTAAATAAAAACTTATTAAAATCCTGTGTAAATGTTTATTATTCTTTAAAAAGTGTTCTATAAATACAAGTCAGCGTATCTTCAACATCAGCAGGATTTCACTAACAGCATCAATTTGAAATTTGTATAAAACTCAAAATTATCAATTCTCTTCAAATTCGCAGATTAATTCCACTAAACAAATCTTGTCTCAGAGTCGAAATGAAATATTAATTTCAATACCTGACATTACGTTCCTACGATCTTAAGCTGACAATAAAAAAAATATTTATTTCATACAAGGATCAAATAGAAAATTGCTAAATAAAAATTTACTAAAATCCTGTGTAAATTTGTATTGTGTTTACAAAGTGTTCAGCACATTATTAGTGCATAGCCACACAAATTTATTTTAATTTCAACATCAGCAGATTTTCATCAACACCATCAGTTTGAAACTTGTGAAAAAGGACAGAAGGATTGAGACTTCTGGAATTCATACATTAATTCCGCCAAACATCTCAGTGCCGAAATAAAAAATATTAGTTCCACTTCTACGATCTTTCCCTGTCAAAAGTGAGCTTCACAATTTTAAAAGTAATATTAAATTTTATTTAAAACTTAATTTGAAAATCGTGTAATTCTTTCATCACCATTGTATAGAAAATCGTCAAATAAAAATGTATTAAAAAAGAATTCTGTCAATACAAACCAGTGGCTTATTTCATCTTGCACATCAGTAAAGTTTCTTCATTAACATCACATTGAAATTGGAATTTGACATTTGAAAATCCTATTGTGCATAGAATTCTCTTTCAGCTAGGTCCTTGCGCACAGCCACAGTGATGGTCATTGTACGACGTCACAAGTTGGAGTCCTGTTGATTTGTCTGCATTATTCTCTCGCATTTCTTCTACACAGGGTTCATGCCTTTATAAACATTGAGATTATGGAGGAGGCGGAGGGCAATATTCAATATTCTACATGAATAAATCAAGAATTATTCTTACATGCCAGACGAATAAATATTTAAATAAAATTTTAACTTTTTGTTTGAAGTTTAAAACCTATATTCGAATTGAGGGTCTTTAATATTAATTTGAACTTTAATATTAATTCAAATATAGATATTAAATAAATTAAAAAAGTAACTAAATTTTGCACCAGCTTGCTACAAGTGAGCATAAAACAAAACTGTTTGCAATTTGTACTAATAAATTACTTATTACCTTGAATTAATATAGCCTTCAAATCAAAACTATTCTACATATTCAACGATGGAATGTCGAAACTTAGATCAAATCGTACCGAATACCAACCCACCTTACTAAGTACATACATGACACAGAAACACTAGGCTCTGTTGGGCTAAATCTCATCATGTATGGCTTCTGTAGTTGTCATTATTCAATGGCCCAAATGGGTCAGATAAATAAAAAATAATTAATAAAAAACATTTTCCACAGACCCCATTGGACTATTTCCAAAATCTCTATAAACTAGAGCAGAGTCGACCAGCACTGGAAGCAAAACGCTAATCGACAAGAAGGCTCGAAAGAAAGCAATTATCTCATCAATTCACATTTATGATGATTCTCTACTCATCGATAATCGACCCCGATTGTTTTGGATTGTTTTATGAATTCACTTCCAAGATGACTTTCAGATCACTCTTTACTGGACTGGAGTCGAATCATCAGCAATAGAAGCAAAACGCTAATCGACAAGATGGCTTTCAAGACGACTCTCTTCTCATTGGAAATTGATTCAGACAAAAAAGTCATTGCATCTATTAACTCTAGCAGTGAAATTCTTATTGATGCAGTCGATTTTATTACTAACTCTCCTCCAAGAAAACTTTCAGATCAATATTTACTGGGCCAGAGCCGATAAGAATACTTCGAATTTCAATTGTTTCCTCTATTCATGTTTATGAAGATCGATAATCGATCCCGATAATAAATCCACTACATCCAAATCTCCAGCCCTAGAATTGTTATTGATTATATTATGAATTAATTTCCAGGAAGTCTTTCAGATCACACGACCTTAATCATCAACATTAGAAGCAAAGCGCTAAGCAACTCTAAAAAAAACATTTCTTTCGTCGATTCAATCTTCTCAATGAAAATTAATCACGACAACATATCCACTATATCCATAATCTGCAACCGTGGAATGGTTATTGATTGTATTATGAATTCATTCCAAGAAGACTTTCAGATCACTCTTTATTGGACCAGAGTCGATCAGAATTGTCAGTATCGATGCCGATAATAAATCCACTACATCCAAATCTCCAGCACCAAAATTGTTATTGATGATATTTTGAATCAATTTCCAAGAAGTCTTTCAGATCACATTTTACTTGATAACAGTCGACCTGAATCATCAACCTTAGAAGCAAAGCGCTAAGCAACTCTAAAAAAAAACATTTCTTTCGTCGATTCACTTTTAAGGGGACACCCTTCTCTATGGATATTAATCACGACAACAAATCCACTACATCCATAATCTGCAACCGTGGAATGGTTATTGATTGTATTATGAATTCATTCCAAGAAGACTTTCAGATCACTCTTTTTTGGGCCAGAGTCGATCAGAAATGTCAGTATTACGATTAAAACGTTAATTAACAGAATTAACAATTATTTCATCAAATTAATCACGACAACAAATCCACTACATCCATAATCTGCAACCGTGGAACGGTTATTGATTGTATTATGAATTCAATCCAAGAAGACTTTCAG
Organism: Polietes domitor; assembly: GCA_947397865.1. Lineage (NCBI taxonomy): Eukaryota > Metazoa > Arthropoda > Insecta > Diptera > Muscidae > Polietes > Polietes domitor. Next base: position 136,610,955 of record OX377622.1, on the reverse strand, counting down.
ATCACTCTTTATTGGACCACAGTCGATCAGAATTGTCAGTATTAAGATTAAAACGTTAATTAACAGAATTAACAATTATTTCATCAATTCACATTTAAGAGTACTAATCGACCTGAAGGCTCCCAAGAAAAAAATTTCGCATCAACTCACTTTTAAGATGAGTCTCTACTCATTGGAAATTGATTCAGACAAAAATTTCACTGCATCTATTATCTCCAGCCGTATCTATTATCTCCAATTGTTACTGATTCGGTCGATGATATTACGATTTCACTTCCAAGAAGACCATCACCTCAGAAGACCTTTTACGGCACCAGAGTCGCCCAGAATCATCAGCATTAGAAGTAAAAGGATAATCGAGAGAAGCCTCCAAAGAAAGCATTTATTTCATCAATTCTCAATCATCGTAAATCGACCCCGACAACAAATCCACTACATACGTAATCTCTTGCCATGAAATTGTCATTGATGGCGTCCATTGTATGAGGAATTCACTTCCAAGATGACGTTTAGATCAGTATTTATTGGACCAGAGAAGCAGGAAAGCATTTCTTTCATCGATTCACTCACTGGAAACTGATTCAGACAAAAAATTGATGCTTAATTGTTATTGATGCGGTCGATTATATTAGGAATCCACTTCCAGGACGACTTTCAGATCACTATTTACTGGACCAGTGTCGACCAGAATCATTATCATTAGAAACAAACCGGCATCAAATCAACAGAAGACGCTGAAGAAATCACTTGTTTCGTTGATTCACTTTTAAGAGGGCTCTCTTCTCATTGGAAATTGATCCAGTCAAAAATCCAATGCAACTAAAGGGTGATTTTTTAAGAGCTTGATAACTTTTTTTTAAAAAAAAACGCATAAAATTTGCAAAATCTCATCGGTTCTTTATTTGAAACGTTAGATTGGTCCATGACATTTACTTTTTGAAGATAATTTCATTTAAATGTTGACCGCGGCTGCGTCTTAGGTGGTCCATTCGGAAAGTCCAATTTTGGGCAACTTTTTCGAGCATTTCGGCCGGAATAGCCCGAATTTCTTCGGAAATGTTGTCTTCCAAAGCTGGAATAGTTGCTGGCTTATTTCTGTAGACTTTAGACTTGACGTAGCCCCACAAAAAATAGTCTAAAGGCGTCAAATCGCATGATCTTGGTGGCCAACTTACCGGTCCATTTCTTGAGATGAATTGTTCTCCGAAGTTTTCCCTCAAAATGGCCATAGAATCGCGAGCTGTGTGGCATGTAGCGCCATCTTGTTGAAACCACATGTCAACCAAGTTCAGTTCTTCCATTTTGGGCAAAAAAAAAGTTGGATATCATCTCACGGTAGCGCTCACCATTCACAGTTACGTTACGATTCGCATCATCTTTGAAGAAGTACGGTCCAATGATGCCACCAGCCCATAAACCGCACCAAACTGTGACGTTTTCTGGATGCATTGGTAGCTCTTGCAATGCTTCTGGCTGATATTCACTCCAAAATCGACAATTCTGCCTATTTACGTACCCATTGAGCCAAAAATGAGCTTCGTCGCTGAACACAATTTCTTTCTTTCTGAACTTTCTTAACAGAGCACGCATTTTGATAATAAAATTCAATGATTTGCAAGCGTTGCTCGTTAGTAAGTCTATTCATGATGAAATGTCAAAGCATACTGAGCATCTTTCTCTTTGACACCATGTCTGAAATCCCACGTGATCTGTCAAATACTAATGCATGAAAATCCTAACCTCAAAAAAATCACTCTTTATTATCTGTAGAAGGTGGAATTCACTTCCCAGAAGACTTTCAGTGCACTGGAAATCTCTTCGACTCATCATGATAAGACTTCTTCATAGTGTACTACCTCACTAGTAACCCAACAGTAGCCGGACAAATTATTACTATTAGTTTATCTGGCTGCCAGTTTTTCACTGAATGACGGAATGGTAACAAATCTGGCAGAAAGGATGTCGAAAGCACAAATTTAAATATTTTACGTATATTAATTGAACATGCTTCAGTAGTTTACACCGGTAGACACATGGTAGACGCAAAGCACTATGCAGCAGGAAGTCAGCAGAGATAATTTTCTTCTTCCTGAAATTTGATGGAGTTCATAAATATCCACCGAAGGAATACACCAAATACCAGGTGTATTCCCTGTAAGGATTCCAGCTCATTATGATAAATCTCAAAAGTATTTATTTACACCGAAAGAATACATCTGAAGGTAACCATTAACAGAAGGATGATTATGATAATGCATCAATGATTTGCTTTGACTAAGACACTCTTCTAATCGGATATTTATTAGGCTGATAAACCCCAAAAGGTAATATCTCTACTGTGTTAATTATGAAACATAAACTATTAGAAATTTACTTTCAGTTAAGATTACCGATACTGTCACCGTGAACCTAAAAGAGCTATAATATAATCCTGATCCCATTCTTCTGTGGTCCCATCATCATACTGCGGAATATACCCTGAGATTCGAAGACAACATTATCTTAAGGGTAACAATACTCTCACAACTCTGCTGCGACATTCCACAATTTAATCTGCAATAATAAAGGGAAATCCTGATATCATTATCCTGTGGTAGAATCAATACTGCGGCAAAAATCCACAGACTCCAAGACAACATATACTTATATATTTTCATAAGGAAAACAATACTATCACAACTCTGCTGACATTCCATTATAGCATTTAATCTACAACAATAATGGGAAACCCATTTTTGAAAAGGCTTAATAGTTCTGCTTCAAATGGAAATAATTTCAGTAGTTCAACTTGTTGCTGGTATCAACTCTAATCGATAGCTACCTCCAGATAATTCATTATTCACATATGGATTTTCCAAGACATAAAGCAAGACTGAAATATATAAACTATTCGAGTTGTGATACCGGAAGAATCCATGAATCCCATGAAACGTATTTGACTTTATTTCAGATAGATTCAGCAGTTCGTAGATTTAAGGCTCTTAGCCATAGCTGAGTTACGAGAGTGCCGGAATTTTTTCCATTCAGCGGCCTGGTAGAAGTTGAACACGGCAAAGCATTTCCTGTTGTTTTCGAGGACCTACTTCACTTCTACCTTACTCAAGTTTAAGATCAATACTCTCATCGGTAACCGAGAAGGAAATTCCACAATCATTATTGATTAAATAATGGAGAGCTTCTTTGTGTGCGAGATAGTTTTGTTCCGATGACCTGTCTCAGCTCTTGAGTAAATAAATTCGGGATTCATCCTCTCATCTGTAACCCAGAAGAAAATTCCACGATCATCCCTGAAGGAACAATGGAGAGCTTTTTTGTGCCCGAGAGAGATTCTTTGTGTACGATAAATTTTGGGTCCGAGGACCTGACTCAGCTCTGGAGTTATGAAATTTGGAATCCATCGTCTATGTAGGACCGAAGAATATATCAAAAACATCAATGAAGGAACTACGGAGAGCTTCTTCTATATAACTACGATATATTTGTTACTCCCTAAAACGGTCTTACTGTTTAGAGCCATCTAAGAACGGATAATTGGAGAACCTTTTCTTAGCTTTTTAGTCATAAATATCGCCAGCATTAAAGACATAATACTGAGCTGAATAAACTCATTTAGTCAGACCCAAAAATGAAGATGGTAAATGCTCATGTTACTTACCATACCACAAGTCATCTTTATTCGAGATATGCAAACTTTGGACATTTATTCAACTTTATTTATGACCAATATTATGGAAGAAGTTTAATAATTTTCATATTGGCTTTGTGCATCACCAAGCCTAATTGTTATTTAATTCCCAATTGTACTCCTGGCTATATAAGAAGTAAATCCATGTTAATATACTTATACTTCCGAAATATAGAGAACAAAATTTATAGATTCAAAGGCTCGATGAGCTTTTCAGTCAATCACTACAACTACGAGTATATATATGGCGGATCATTTAAAATTTTAAACTAGAATCGGCTATAAAAAAGTAATGATTATTTTTTTTTTCAAATTTCTGGTTTTTGGGAAAGGTTGAACATTCTCATTTAATTGTGGAATACATTCATATGACTACCACGACTGACTCGGCAGAACCTCATCACCGATTTTTCAGTACATGGCCTAATGATGCCGCCATCCCAAAATCCACACCTAACAGTGACTTGTTGCGGATGCATTGGCTTCTCAATAAGCACGTGTGGGTTCTCTGAACCCCATATGCGACAATTTTGCTTATTGGCATAGCCACCGAGATGAAAACGTGCTTCATCTGAAAACACGAAAATTTTCTATGTAAATTTCTTATTCTTTTTAATTCTTTAATACTTCCCAATTTGGTTCGAGCGTATAGCGTTCCATTTTGCAAATGTCAAACATAAACCTGAAAATAAAAATTGATGTTATTCTACCTTTCAAAGTCAAACTAATCGGTAATTCAAAGTTAAAATGTTGCATTGCCCATCATATACTATGAGTACCGAATTAGGCTTAATAGTAATTCTTTATCCACAATTATGGATAACAATGAACACAATTTCCCAGAATATGAGGGAGTCTAAAAACACTATAACTGAGCCTAAAGGGCTCCGTTTGAAGCTATGATACTCTACCAGAATCTAATCCTGATAAACAAGGAGTAATGAACACCATAAAACTGGGGCTCGAAGATCAAGTGGAAGAGCACTTCAGCACTAATTAGGAGTAACCTAGGATGCAGTCGAAAGGAAGATGGAAAGAAAGCTTACGGCGACTAATAAAATTTCTCAAATGGTGAGTGAGAATTTTTAGATAATTTAAACGTACATAATGTATCTATGTTTTCAGTGAAATGATTAGAAACACATACTAGTTTCAACATTAAGGAAGAAGAGGATGATTTTAGAGCTAATGCCATAGGTTGGATAATAACAAAAAGGACTTTGGAAGCCGGAAGGATGACAATGAATATATTCAAAGTTCAATAAAATTTATGAAGTGGTAAGTACAGTTAATTCCACATTCTATGCTAAAAAAAGATAATCAATTCGATCTAATTTCCAAGAAAATTTAGCTGAATTTACCCTGATAAACAACAACACCTCAGGCTAGATCGAAATCAATGGAGTTTAAAAACGAACGATGTGCAATGATATTTCTCAAAAGGAAGAGCCTACAATTTCTAAAAGTTAGAACAATAAAGCTGATTAATGCCTATGTGGTGATTGTGAGACCAAAGCATACTGAAGAGGAGCAGCCAAGATAGCTCAACATAGGATCGAGTTAATTAAGAACGCGGTGGACGAAACGATAATCTAATCTTGCCTTAAATGACGCCACGTTAACGAAGTATTTGCTCTTGAAGAAAAATCTAAAATTCTTGTCCTCAAGGAACTACAAAAACGGTAAGATTTGTTTGTACTCTTTGAAACTAGAACTGTGAAAATTAAAAGTACCTTCTATATTTTCATTTCAGAATTATTAAAAATCCAAGACTAAAATATCTGGAAAGGATGATACAGAACTCAGTATCCTTCAGTCTGCAGGCCATGAAATACTGGACGCTATCTCATCACAACACACCACCGATAAAATAACAACAATTAAGGGAACTCACAAATGAACTATAAATATCGGAGGCAGAATAAGGATACATAAAATAAAAACAATCGATTGAAATTGTATGAATAACAAAATCCGCCGGAAAATCATTGAGAATAATTTTTCTGAATAAAATATGATGTATTATTTTGTACACAAACTAAAAAAGTATTATTTGAAGTTTTACTGAAAAATATAGAAGAAATTTTATGACTAAGACTGGACAATATGAACTATAGTCTAGTCAAAGAAATAAAAAAAAGCTTTTAAAAATAAAAATATTTTGTTTACTCTTAAGGGATTTAGCTTGGATTGAAAATTAAAAAATTCTGCATTTTCTGGTGATCACAAATTATCCTCCTTTTAGCTCTCAGGGCTATATTTTAGAAGTTATGGTCGATTTACTGTTTTAAAAAAATCAGGATTTTTGGGTGATCACAAATTATCCTCCTTTTAGCTCTCAGGGCTATATTTTAGAAGTTATGGTCGATTTACTGTTTTTAAAAAATTCAGGATTTTTGCATGATCACAAATTATCCTCCTTTTAGCTCTCAGGGCTATATTTTAGAAGTTATGGTCGATTTACTGTTTTTAAAAAAATCAGGATTTGTGGATGAAATATTTTGGTTTGGGTGATCACAAATTATCCTCCTTTTAGCTCTCAGGGCTATATTTTAGAAGATATGGTCGATTTACTGTTTTAAAAAATCAGGATTTTTGGATGATCACAAATTATCCTCCTTTTAGCTCTCAGGGCTATATTTTAGAAGTTATGACCGATTTAATGATTTTAAAAAATTCTTGATTTTTGGGTGATCACAAATTATCCTCCTTTTAGCTCTCAGGGCTATATTTTAGAAGTTATGACCGATTTACTGTTTTTAAAAAATTAGGGTTTTTGGATGAAAAATTCTGGAATTTTGGGTGATCACAAATTATCCTCCTTTTAGCTCTCAGGGCTATATTTTAGAAGTTATGGTCCATTCACTGTTTTTAAAAAAATCAAGATTTTTGGATGAAAAATTCTGGAGTTTTGGGTGATCACAAATTATCCTCCTTTTAGCTCTCAGGGCTATATTTTAGAAGTTATGGTCGATTTACTGTTTTTAAAAAATTCAGGATTTTTGCATGATCACAAATTATCCTCCGTTTAGCTCTCAGGGCAATATTTTAGAAGTTATGGTCGATTTACTGTTTTTAAAAAAATCAGGATTTTTGGATGAAATATTTTGGATTTTTGGGTGATCACAAATTATCCTCCTTTTAGCTCTCAGGGCTATATTTTAGAAGTTATGGTCCATTCACTGTTTTTAAAAAAATCAAGATTTTTGGATGAAAAATTCTGGAGTTTTGGGTGATCACAAATTATCCTCCTTTTAGCTCTCAGGGCTATATTTTAGAAGTTATGGTCGATTTACTGTTTTTAAAAAATTCAGGATTTTTGCATGATCACAAATTATCCTCCGTTTAGCTCTCAGGGCTATATTTTAGAAGTTATGACCGATTTACTGTTTTTTAAAAAATCAGGATTTTTGGATGAAAAATTCTGGATTTTTGGGTGATCACAAATTATCCTCCTTTTAGCTCTCAGGGCTATATTTTAGAAGTTATGGTCGATTTACTGTTTTTAAAAAAATCAGGATTTTTGGGTGATCACAAATTGTCATCCTTTTAGCTCTCAGGGCTATATTTTAGAAGTTATGGTCGATTTACTGTTTTTAAAAAAATCAGGATTTTTGGGTGATCACAAATTATACTCCTTTTAGCTCTCAGGGCTATATTTTAGAAGTTATGGTCAATTAACTGTTTTTAAAAAAATCAGGATTTTTGGATGAAAAATTCAGGATTTTTGGGTGATCACAAATTATCCTCCTTTTAGCTCTCAGGGCTATATTTTAGAAGTTATGGCCGATTTACTGTTTTTAAAAAGTTCTGGATTTTTGGATGATCACAAATTATCCTCCTTTTAGCTCTCAGGGCTATATTTTAGAAGTTATGACCGATTTACTGTTTTTGAAAAATTCAGGATTTTTGGATGAAATATTTTGGATTTTTGGGTGATCACAAATTATCCTCCTTTTAGCTCTCAAATTTCCTCCTCCTTTGGGTGATCACAAATTATCCTCCTTTTAGCTCTCAGGGCTATATTTTAGAAGTTATGACCGATTTAATGTTTTAGAAAAATCAGGATTTTTGGATGATCACAAATTATCCTCCTTTTAGCTCTCAGGGCTATCTTTTAGAAGTTATGACCGATTTACTGTTTTTTAAAAAATCAGGATTTTTGGATGAAAAATTCTGGATTTTTGGGTGATCACAAATTATCCTCCTTTTAGCTCTCAGGGCTATATTTTAGAAGTTATGGTCGATTTACTGTTTTTAAAGAATTCAGGATTTTTGCATGATCACAAATTATCCTCCTTTTAGCTCTCAAATTTCCTCCTCCTTTGGGTGATCACAAATTATCCTCCTTTTAGCTCTCAGGGCTATATTTTAGAAGTTATGACCGATTTAATGTTTTAGAAAAATCAGGATTTTTGGATGATCACAAATTATCCTCCGTTTAGCTCTCAGGGCAATATTTTAGAAGTTATGGTCGATTTACTGTTTTTAAAAAATTCTGGATTTTTTGGTGATCACAAATTATCCTCTTTTAGCTCTCAGGGCTATATTTTAGAAGTTATGGTCGATTTACTGTTTTTAGAAAATTCTGGATTTTTGGGTGATCACAAATTATCCTCCTTTTAGCTCTCAGGGTTATATTTTAGAAATTATGGTCGATTTACTGTTTTTAAAAAATTCTGGATTTGTTGAGTGACCACAAATTATCCTCCTTTTAGCTCTCAGGGCTATATTTTAGAAGTTATGGTCGATTTACTGTTTTTAAAAAATTCAGGATTTTTGCATGATCACAAATTATCCTCCTTTTAGCTCTCAGGGCAATATTTTAGAAGTTATGGTCGATTTACTGTTTTTAGAAAATTCTGCATTTTTGGGTGATCACAAATTATCCTCCTTTTAGCTCTCAGGGCTATATTTTAGAAGTTATGGTCGATTTACTGTTTTTAAAAAATTCTGGATTTTTTGGTGATCACAAATTATCCTCTTTTAGCTCTCAGGGCTATATTTTAGAAGTTATGGTCGATTTACTGTTTTTAGAAAATTCTGGATTTTTGGGTGATCACAAATTATCCTCCTTTTAGCTCTCAGGGTTATATTTTAGAAATTATGGTCGATTTACTGTTTTTAAAAAATTCTGGATTTTTGGGTGATCACAAATTATCCTCCTTTTAGCTCTCAGGGCAATATTTTAGAAGTTATGGTCGATTTACTGTTTTTAAAAAATTCTGGATTTTTGGATGAAATATTTTGGATTTTTGGGTGATCACAAATTATCCTCCTTTTAGCTCTCAGGGCAATATTTTAGAAGTTATGGTCGATTTACTGTTTTTAAAAAATTCTGGATTTTTGGGTGATCACAAATTATCCTCTTTTAGCTCTCAGGGCTATATTTTAGAAGTTATGGTCGATTTACTGTTTTTAAAAAATTCTGGATTTTTGGGTGATCACAAATTATCCTCCTTTTAGCTCTCAGGGCTATATTTTAGAAGTTATGGTCGATTTACTGTTTTTAAAAAATTCTGGATTTTTGGGTGATCACAAATTATCCTCCTTTTAGCTTTCAGGGCTATATTTTAGAAGTTATGGTCGATTTACTGTTTTTAAAAAATTCAGGATTTTTGGGTGATCACAAATTATCCTCCTTTTAGCTCTCAGGGCTATATTTTAGAAGTTATGGTCGATTTACTGTTTTTAAAAAATTCAGGATTTTTGGGTGATCACAAATTATCCTCCTTTTAGCTCTCAGGGCTATATTTTAGAAGTTATGGTCGATTTACTGTTTTTAAAAAAATCAGGATTTTTGGATGAAATATTTTGGATTTTTGGGTGATCACAAATTATCCTCCTTTTAGCTCTCAGGGCTATATTTTAGAAGTTATGTTCGATTTACTGTTTTTAAAAAAATCAGGATTTTTGGATGAAAAATTCTGGATTTTTGGGTGATCACAAATTATCCTCCTTTTAGCTTTCAGGGCTATATTTTAGAAGTTATGGTCGATTTACTGTTTTTAAAAAATTCAGGATTTTTGGGTGATCACAAATTATCCTCCTTTTAGCTCTCAGGGCTATATTTTAGAAGTTATGGTCGATTTACTGTTTTTAAAAAATTCAGGATTTTTGGGTGATCACAAATTATCCTCCTTTTAGCTCTCAGGACTATATTTTAGAAGTTATGACCGATTTACTGTTTTTTAAAAAATCAGGATTTTTGGATGAAATATTTTGCATTTTTGGGTGATCACAAATTATCCTCCTTTTAGCTCTCAGGGCTATATTTTAGAAGTTATGGTCGATTTACTGTTTATAAAAAATTCTGGATTTCTGGGTGATCACGAATTATCCTCCTTTTAGCTCTCAGGGCTATATTTTAGAAGTTATGGTCGATTTACTGTTTTTAAAAAATTCTGGATTTTTGGGTGATCACAAATTATCCTCCTTTTAGCTTTCAGGGCTATATTTTAGAAGTTATGACCGATTTACTGTTTTTTAAAAAATCAGGATTTTTGGATGAAATATTTTGGATTTTTGGGTGATCACAAATTATCCTCCTTTTAGCTCTCAGGGCTATATTTTAGAAGTTATGGTCGATTTACTGTTTATAAAAAATTCTGGATTTCTGGGTGATCACGAATTATCCTCCTTTTAGCTCTCAGGGCTATATTTTAGAAGTTATGGTCGATTTACTGTTTTTAAAAAATTCTGGATTTTTGGGTGATCACAAATTATCCTCCTTTTAGCTCTCAGGACTATATTTTAGAAGTTATGACCGATTTACTGTTTTTTAAAAAATCAGGATTTTTGGATGAAATATTTTGGATTTTTGGGTGATCACAAATTATCCTCCTTTTAGCTCTCAGGGCTATATTTTAGAAGTTATGGTCGATTTACTGTTTATAAAAAATTCTGGATTTCTGGGTGATCACGAATTATCCTCCTTTTAGCTCTCAGGGCTATATTTTAGAAGTTATGACCGATTTACTGTTTTTAAAAAAATCAGGATTTTTGGATGAAAAATTCTGGATTTTTGGGTGATCACAAATTATCCTCCTTTTAGCTCTCAGGGCTATAGTTTAGAAGTTATGGTCGATTTACTGTTTTTAAAAAAAATATGGATTTTTGGGTGATCACAAATTATCCTCCTTTTAGCTCTCAGGGCTATATTTTAGAAGTTATGGTCGATTTACTGTTTTTAAAAAATTCTGGATTTTTGGGTGATCACAAATTATGCTCCTTTTAGCTATCAGGGCTATATTTTAGAAGTTATGGTCGATTTACTGTTTTTTAAAAAATTTTGAATTTTTGGGTGATCACAAATTATCCTCCTTTTAGCTCTCAGGGCTATATTTTAGAAGTTATGGTCGATTTACTGTTTTTTAAAAAATCAGGATTTTTGGATGATCACAAATAATCCTCCTTTTAGCTCTCAGGGCTATATTTTAGAAGTTATGGTCGATTTACTGTTTTTAAAAAATTCTGGATTTTTGGATGATCACAAATTATCCTCGTTTTAGCTCTCAGGGCTATATTTTAGAAGTTATGGTCGATTTACTGTTTTTTAAAAATCAGGATTTTTGGATGATCACAAATTATCCTCCTTTTAGCTCTCAGGGCTATATTTTAGAAGTTATGGTCGATTTACTGTTTTTAAAAAATTCTGGATTTTTGGGTGATCACAAATAATCCTCCTTTTAGCTCTCAGGGCTATATTTTAGAAGTTATGGTCGATTTACTGTTTTTTAAAAAATCAGGATTTTTGGATGATCACAAATTATCCTCCTTTTAGCTCTCAGGGCTATATTTTAGAAGTTATGGTCGATTTACTGTTTTTAAAAAAATCAGGATTTTTGGATGATCACAAATTATCCTCCTTTTAGCTCTCAGGGCTATATTTTAGAAGTTATGGTCGATTTACTGTTTTTTAAAAAATCAGGATTTTTGGGTGATCACAAATTATCCTCCTTTTAGCTCTCAGGGCTATATTTTAGAAGTTATGGTCGATTTACTGTTTTTTAAAAAATCAGGATTTTTGGATGATCACAAATTATCCTCCTTTTAGCTCTCAGAGCTATATTTTAGAAGTTATGGTCGATTTACTGTTTTTAAAAAAATCAGGATTTTTGGATGAAAAATTCAGGATTTTTGGATGATCACAAATTATCCTCCTTTTAGCTCTCAGGGCTATATTTTAGAAGTTATGGTCGATTTACTGTTTTTAAAAATCAGGATTTTTGGGTCATCACAAATTATCCTCCTTTTAGCTCTCAGGCCTATATTTTAGAAGTTATGGTCGATTTACTGTTTTTAAAAAAATCAGGCTTTTTGGGTGATCACAAATTATCCTCCTTTTAGCTCTCAGGGCTATATTTTAGAAGTTATGGCCGATTTACTGTTTTTAAAAAAATCAGGATTTTTGGATGAAAAATTCAGGATGTTTGGATGATCACAAATTATCCTCCTTTTAGCTCTCAGGGCTATATTTTAGAAGTTATGGTCGATTTACTGTTTTTTAAAAAATCAGGATTTTTGGATAAAAAATTCTGGATTTTTGGATGATCACAAATTATCCTCCTTTTAGCTCTCAGGGCTATATTTTAGAAGTTATGGTCGATTTACTGTTTTTAAAAAATTCTGGATTTTTAGGTGGTCACAAATTATCTTCGTTTTAGCTCTCAGAGCTATATTTTAGAAGTTATGGTCGATTTACTGTTTTTAAAAAATTCTGGATTTTTAGGTGGTCACAAATTATCCTCCATTTAGCTCTCAGGGCTATATTTTAGAAGTTATGGTCGATTTACTGTTTTTAAAAAAATCAGGATATTTGGATGATCACAAATTATCCTTCTTTTAGCTCTCAGGGCTATATTTTAGAAGTTATGGTCGATTTACTGTTTTAAAAAAATCAAGATTTTTGGATGAAAAACTCTGGATTTTTGGGTGATCACAAATTATCCTCCTTTTAGCTCTCAGGGCTATATTTTAGAAGTTATGACCGATTTACTGTTTTTAAAAAAATCAGGATTTTTGGATGATCACAAATTATCCTCCTTTTAGCTCTCAGGGCTATATTTTAGAAGTTATGGCCGATTTACTGTTTTTAAAAAATTCTGGATTTTTAGGTGGTCACAAATTATCTTCGTTTTAGCTCTCAGAGCTATATTTTAGAAGTTATGGTCGATTTACTGTTTTTAAAAAATTCTGGATTTTTAGGTGGTCACAAATTATCTTCCTTTTAGCTCTCAGAGCTATATTTTAGAAGTTATGGTCGATTTACTGTTTTTAAAAAAATCAGGATTTTTGGATGATCACAAATTATCCTCCTTTTAGCTCTCAGGGCTATATTTTAGAAGTTATGGCCGATTTACTGTTTTTAAAAAAATCAGGATTTTTGGATGAAAAATTCAGGATGTTTGGATGATCACAAATTATCCTCCTTTTAGCTGTCAGGGCTATATTTTAGAAGTTATGGCCGATTTACTGTTTTTAAAAAAATCAGGATTTTTGGATGAAAAATTCAGGATTTTTGGGTGATCACAAATTATCCTCCTTTTAGCTCTCAGGGCTATATTTTAGAAGTTATGGTCGATTTACTGTTTTTAAAAAATTCTGGATTTTTGGGTGATCACAAATTATCCTCCTTTTAGCTCGCAGGGCTATATTTTAGAAGTTATGGTCGATTTACTGTTTTTAAAAAATTCTGGATTTTTAGGTGGTCACAAATTATCTTCCTTTTAGCTCTCAGAGCTATATTTTAGAAGTTATGGTCGATTTACTGTTTTTAAAAAAATCAGGATTTTTGGATGATCACAAATTATCCTTCTTTTAGCTCTCAGGGCTATATTTTAGAAGTTATGGTCGATTTACTGTTTTAAAAAAATCAAGATTTTTGGATGAAAAACTCTGGATTTTTGGGTGATCACAAATTATCCTCCTTTTAGCTCTCAGGGCTATATTTTAGAAGTTATGGTCCATTTACTGTTTTTAAAAAAATCTGGATTTTTGGGTGATCACAAATTATCCTCCTTTTAGCTCGCAGGGCTATATTTTAGAAGTTATGGTCGATTTACTGTTTTTAAAAAATTCTGAATTTTTGGGTGATCACAAATTATCCTCCTTTTAGCTCTCAGGGCTATATTTTAGAAGTTATGGTCGATTTACTGTTTTTAAAAAATTCTGAATTTTTGGGTGATCACAAATTATCCTCCTTTTAGCTCTCAGGGCTATATTTTAGAAGTTATGGTCGATTTACTGTTTTTAAAAAATTCTGGATTTTTGGGTGATCACAAATTATCCTTCTTTTAGCTCTCAGGGCTATATTTTAGAAGTTATGGTCGATTTACTGTTTTTAGAAAATTCAGGATTTTTGGGTGATCACAAATTATCCTCCTTTTAGCTCGCAGGGCTATATTTTAGAAGTTATGGTCGATTTACTGTTTTTAAAAAATTCTGGATTTTTGGGTGATCACAAATTATCCTCCTTTTAGCTCGCAGGGCTATATTTTAGAAGTTATGGTCGATTTACTGTTTTTAAAAAATTTTGAATTTTTGGGTGATCACAAATTATCCTCCTTTTAGCTCTCAGGGCTATATTTTAGAAGTTATGGTCGATTTACTGTTTTTAAAAAATTCTGGATTTTTGGGTGATCACAAATTATCCTCCTTTTAGCTCGCAGGGCTATATTTTAGAAGTTATGGTCGATTTACTGTTTTTAAAAAATTCTGAATTTTTGGGTGATTACAAATTATCCTCCTTTTAGCTCTCAGGGCTATATTTTAAAAGTTATGGTCGATTTACTGTTTCAAAAAAAAATCAGGATTTTTGGATGATCACAAATTATCCTCCTTTTAGCTCTCAGGACTATATTTTAAAAGTTATGGTCGATTTACTGTTTAAAAAAATCAGGATTTTTGGATGATCACAAATTATCCTCCTTTTAGCTCTCAGGGCTATATTTTAGAAGTTATGACCGATTTACTGTTTTTAAAAAAATCAGGATTTTTGGATGAAAAATTCAGGATTTTTGGGTGATCACAAATTATCCTCCTTTTAGCTCTCAGGGCAATATTTTAGAAGTTATGGTCGATTTACTGTTTTTAAAAAAATCAGGATTTTTGGATGATCACAAATTATCCTCCATTTAGCTCTCAGGGCTATATTTTAGAAGTTATGGTCGATTTACTGTTTTTAAACAAATCAGGACTTTTGGGTGATCACAAATTATCCTCCTTTTAGCTCTCAGGGCTATATTTTAGAAGTTATGGTCGATTTACTGTTTTTAAAAAATTCTGGATTTTTGGGTGATCACAAATTATCCTTCTTTTAGCTCTCAGGGCTATATTTTAGAAGTTATGGTCGATTTACTGTTTTTAAACAAATCAGGACTTTTGGGTGATCACAAATTATCCTCCTTTTAGCTCTCAGGGCTATATTTTAGAAGTTATGGTCGATTTACTGTTTTTTAAAAATCAGGATTTTTGGATGATCACAAATTATCCTCCTTTTAGCTCTCAGGGCTATATTTTAGAAGTTATGACCGATTTACTGTTTTTAAAAAATTCAGGATTTTTGGGTGATCACAAATTATCCTCCTTTTAGCTCTCAGAACTATATTTTAGAAGTTATGACCGATTTAATAATTTAATAAAATTCTTGATTTTTTGGTGATCACAAATTATCCTCCTTTTAGCTCTCAGGGCTATATTTTAGAAGTTATGGCAGATTTACTGTTTTTAAAAAATTCTGGTATTTGGATGATCACAAATTATACTCCTTTTAGCTCTCATGGCTATATTTTAGAAGTTATGACCGATTTAATGATTTTAAAAAATTATGGATTTTTGGGTGATCACAAATTATGCTTCTTAATTATCCACTTTTATTTAAATTCTTATTTTTTGGTCTTTAATTGGCCTTGTGAAAAATCACAATTCTATTCTCCTTTATTTTGCATTATTTTATAGCGTTGCCTATCAACGACAAAACAAAACCACACCAATTACCCCTCGGCCTATTTAAGGCGTCTTTAAATACCCATAATTAAATTCTAAATTTATCGACTTCATTGTTCATTTTATGAGTGGCCTGTGCATATTTTCTTCAAGGGGACAAAATCTCAAAAAATAAAAAAAGGACAACAATATACAAAGAAACAAATTTGTCGTTGCTTGACTCTTTTGCGAGCCGAAGGGATGCACGTTAAAGTGGCCTTAAATCATTTTAATTAGTGCTTATTTTAATTACTTTGAAAATATTGCTAACCCGTGCCCTTGCCAAGACCCAAAAGGACATTAGGCCAGAAATTAAATATATATTTTTTCATTTCCGGTTTAAAGTTGACAACAATGAAAGGATTTTTTTTGCACCAACTTTTGGTCTTTAGTTGCAAAACGGTTTTATGATTTTCCGCTTCGAAGTTTTTCTCAACTTTGTTTTCTTATTTCTTTTTTTAACCCATTTCTTCTTTTGTTTTTATTTATTTTGTTTTCAGTTTTTGCCGTAATGAAATTTAATGATTTCCTTGCAGTGTGAATTCATTTACTTAAATTAATTAAAATGCATCACTGTAACACTGTAGTTACGTTGTCTGGCTGTGTGGAATGTGTTGCATCCCCAGCGCTGTCCGAGAACATGTGTATGTATATGTGTGTATGACATGTAAAACGGAAACACAGTGGTAATCTGTGTTTCTTTTGGAAAAGTAAGGATTATAAAATACATTGTATTCGATTAAGGATTCCTTGGAAGGTTTCTTGGGGCATTTTCTGGTTACCTTCCCGATGGAAACTTTGAAAAAAATGCCTAATTTACTGTTTTTTCTATAACGTCCTTGAGTGAACTGAAGGACAATTTTAAGACTTTATTCCTTTCAGGACAGTAATACTGACAAATGCCTCCAACTCGTACTTCTGTTCCAAAATGATAAAAATCAATATGCCCCACTGTGCAAGGTGTTCATGTTATAAATACAAATTAAACGCCAATCACTCGGAATGTTAAAAATATTAAGTTTTTCTTATCGCTAACCTCAAGTTTCTTCTAAAAGCTCCTTCTCTGTCCCACTGTGCTCTACCATGCCTTTAAAAGCAACAACGTTGCCGTATCCCCGTTAACCTTGGTACGCTCATAAAGTCATGCCATAACAATTTCATTAAACACATAATTGCAGCATCACATTCAGCAGCCTCCACATTCATGCCATCATGTTCGGGCCATGGTGAACATGGTGGCTCGCTGTCTTGAACATTCTTAAACATAAATAATCATAATGTACGTATGTACGTTGTCTACACATATTCATAATGAGCCAAACTATGCAAACATCCAATGAAGCTATGAAGGATTAAACGAATTGCCATTCCATTGAGCAAGGAAAGCCGTCATACCATGTGCATATATCTTAGCAGCAAGACAGGCAAGACATGGGGAGGCTAATAAAATTGCAGGCGCAATATACTCGCCAAGAATATTTCACATGGCTGCAGGTTTTTAAAATGGTATTAAAATCAGAATTGGGAAATTAAAGGAAAACACAACGAACGTAGATTTTTGAGACTTGGAAGACGTAGATTTTTTAGACGAACACTATTGAATTTGATGAACAACCCAGCAAAAACTCTCATTACCAAGTAATGTGGGGAATAAGGCAAAACCAAAAACCTTCACTACTTAGTTTTCGGATACTTTTCTAATTATTTTTATAAAGGGATTGTAAAAAAATAAGTACTTCCACGCACACTTACAAAAAGTAATTTTAAAAAAAGTACTTCTAAACGAGTTGTAAAATAAGTGGACTCAGGAAGATACAAAATAAGTCATTATTGATAACTAGACAAATAATGTATTATCAATAATGGGCTTAATAAGTGATGAAAACAAAATTTTTATTGAATTATATATTTTGTATCGACTTGTTAACCATCTGAATGCAGAATTTAGGGCTGCTTTTCTTTAAGCCTGGGTAACTAAGCTGCGATAACAAAAGCACTGCTATTCTCTGACACAAAAATGTAGAAAATTATTTTTATACCCTCCACCTCCAGGATGGGGGTATACTAACTTTGTCATTCCGTTTGTAACACCTTCAAATATCGACCTGAGACCCTATAAAGTATATATATTCTTGATCGTCATAAAATTCTAAGACGATCTAGCCATGTCCGTCCGTCCGTCTGTCCGTCTGTCCGTCTGTTGAAAGCACGCTAGCATCTAAACAAAAGGAGCTAGAACGTTCAAATTTTCCATAAATGCGTCTCATAGCCGTAGATCGGTTGGGATTGAAATGGGGCAAAATCGACCCAAAGGGAAAATTTTTTCCCTCACAAGGACTAAAAATACCCATAATAATCCCTAATATTTTAGCGTATTTAAGCATGTTTTTTGAATATGTCTGTTTATATTTGCTTGATATTTGGTATGCGCATTCCCTAAGTGATTCTTATTTGTAGGGGGTGAAATGGGGCAAAAAAGGGATAAAAATGGTACATATTAAACGACAACAACTAGAAGCACGAAATTCGGTGTGTACATTCCTCTAATTGAGTAGATACATAATATAAAAGTATTTTTCCAAATTCGTACTTTTAAGGGGTAAAATAGGAATAGAGGGATAAAAATAGTACCAACGGCTGTACCTAGAATAATGAAATTCGGTGTATACATTCCTCTGATTGCATAGATAAGTAAAATACACCGATTTTTCAAAATTCGTACTTTTTTTGACCGCAGCTAGAGTCATGAAATTCGGAGTATACATTCCTCTGAGTGTGTAGACATGGAAAATAAACTGATTTTTCGAAATTCGTACTTTTTGGGGTTAAAATGGAAAAAGGGGATAAAAATAGTACCAATCAAATGACCGCAGCTATAGTCATGAAATTCGGAGTATACATTAATCTGACTGCGTAGACAAGGAAAATAGACGAATTTTTCGAAATTAGTACTTTCAAGGGATACAATGGTACAGAGGGATAAAAGTAGTACCAACTAAACGACCACAGCTAGAATGATAAAATTCTAATTGCGTAGAAACGTCAAGGGGGTAAAAATGGTACCAACCAAATGGGCGCAGCTGGAATCATGGAATTCGGTTTATACATTCCTCTTACTGCATAGACACGCAAAATAAATATTTTTTTCCAAATTCTTACTTTTTCTTTTACGGCAAAAATTGGTTGAATCATGAAGTTAGGTTATTTTGCACTATGTACGTCTGATAATGGATTTTCAAAATTTTACTTTTGGAATTCAAATAGATTGGAAATACAACCAACTGTAGCACCCACTATCTACCAATATTTATGGCTTTGAAAATATTTTTGAAAATATAAATATAAGAATATTTATTTTTTGAATTGACGTATTGGTAGCATTACCTTATAAGCGTGGTTTGAAATAATTAAAATATTATATTTATTTATAAAATTAACTTTTCAATATTTGTATTTGTTTTGGTTTGGCTATATTAAAAAAAATATATTTTACTGTAATAGTATTGTAATTCAATTAAGAGAGGATTTTGGAAAGAGTACTATATCATGGACCTCTTTCACAATGTATCTCTTAAAATATGTATTTTCTAGAGCAGAAAAAGTAAAACCGGAGACATTTGAATGAAACCTATATATAAATCTGAACCGATTTGACCCATTTTCACTATAAATGTTTCTAGTTAAAATATAAGGCGTTGTGCCAAATTTGACCCAAATCGGTTAATTTATGTAGCTTTTAGTCAAGTCAAACCGGGAACGAAATTTATATGGGAGCTATATATAAATCTGAACTGATTTCTCTCATTTCTGCTACAGATGTTTGTAGTTCAAATATATGGTTTCTAGAGCGGAAAACGGTAAATTGCGAGAGCCAAGAGCGGAAAAAGTCAAATCGAGAACGAAATTTGAATGGGTGCTATATATAAATCTACCGATCTGGCTCACTTTCACCATAAATGTTTCTAATTGAAACAAAGGGTGATTTTCTAAAAGCTATAGGAAAGTTTTCCAAAAAAAACACATAAAATTCAGAAAAATGCATGAAATCTTTATTTGAATCGATAGTACGGTCCATATAATTTAATGTTTGAAGATTATTTCATGCAAATGTTGACCTTGATTGCGCCTCAAATGGTCTATCCGCTTAGTCCAATTTTGGCATTTCCATGTTTTTGAGTAACAGAGGCCCAATTGCTGCGAACGGCGACGAATCGATAATTGATGGTCATCATTAACGTTGGCCAATACAGCTGCGACATTTTCTTCAGTTCGCACTCTACGTAAGCGTGTTGGTGGTTTAATGTCCAACAATGTAAATTTGGTGCGAAATTTAGTCACAATAGCCCGAAAAGCCGCTTCAGTGGGTCGATTGAACTGACCATAAAATGGAAGCGCGCGATGAACTTTCTTAACAGAGCACGCATTTTGATAATAAAACTCAATAATTTGCAAGCGTTGTTCGTTTGTAAGACGATTCATGGTTAAATTGTAGACCAAAGTGAAGATGTTTGACAGTGAAACAAAACACGAAACGTGCGTCAGCTGTTTAAACCAGTGTTGCCAAAAAGATAATAGCAAAAAAAAATCACACTTTACAAACTAGAATTTTGAAGTTGGAACCTATATTAGAAAATATATTTTTTTACAAATATGAAATAGTGTTATTTAAATAGCTAGCTTTCATTTGACATAAAATTTGGCCTTTTGTTAACTCTGTGCCATGGTGTGAGTTTAGGTTCTATTTTATACCATTTTTTTCCAAAAAAAAACTATTACAAAAGCCACAAAAATTTCAGTGAATGTACTTAGAAAAGTCTACAGAATAGTAATCTTGTCGTTAAAATTTGAGAAAAGTTACAGTCCCTGAATTGTTTAAATCATTCGATTGTCATTATTCTACTTATACTGGACACACAATCACTATCGTTATCGGCCGCCTAAAAATTCTTCTGTCCCCATCTACATACATGAAATTTAGAACATTGCCGACCAGTGTTATCATCTTCTATATCAACTCACAAATTTACATTATCTAGAACTAAATTTGATGCCAACAGATGAGATATGGTTATGAGCAAATAATGTGTAAGCCATGTGTAATGCAATTCAGCACAATATCGGAGGCATCAGTCAATAAAGATAACAACGTCAGAATGAACATCAACAACACCAACAGCAACAGCAACAGCAACAGTAGCAGCAGCACCACCACCATTATTCGTAACATAAACAGCAACATTGCTATTGACGGCTTTACGAGTAAGTAGCAACACATATACATACATATATATGAGTCTGGCAAAGATTCCAACCACAGTGACAACATGGTTGCCTTGCCATTTTGTTGAAGCTAATAATGGAAGCATTGGCTTTTGTTATTTCGCACAACAATGGGCAAGAAAAAACGAGGAAACAGATTATAAGGCAAAATACTGAAGGGACAAGGGGGAGACGGGCAGCTTTTCTCTGGGCAAGTAAGGACAAGGGAACATTTATGTGTAATTTTAAAATAGACATATGGAGATCAGGTCTATGTTTATTGGCTCTATACGAATTCCAGCGTATAATATAAAAAAGAAGTAAAAAATTAAAATAAGGACTCCCTCAGGGTTGTGGCTATTAAAAATCGGTGTAACAATTTTGTTTAGCACATATCAATATCTGAATCTATTACGACTAGTATATTTCATATTTTTGCCATCGGGTGGAGTGCCATAAAAATATAGATAAATTAATTGGCATACATTTCGATGGGAATATGCAAATACAATCCTGGTGTGATTGAGCCAACATTTCCCGATTTGTTCTCCTTTTCATAAATATTTTTAAAATATATTCACATTCTTAAGACCTCACATCGGTTTCCACTTATTTTTTCGAGAAGATTTTTGCTTCAAAACGTTTGCATATTTTTGCCAACCAACGATTCTCGTTGGCTCGTTCCAAGGAGATTTATTTAATAGCAACCACATGCATGCATACAAAATTACTTGTGTCCCTAACTGGAAACCATATTCTGGGGTATCCTGCACCCACACCTTTGTACATATGTCGCTGGTGGAAGTAAAATATAGGTTATGCAGATTGCTCAGCAGCTGCTCTAATTAATATTCATGGAGGGAACATTCTGCTGCTGCTACTGCTGCCTGGTGATGGTGGCTTGTTTGTATTCTGCTGGCACGGATGTTATTTGCCAGTGGGGAAAAAGTGGCAAAACAAAATGTACGTGAAATTTGCCACGAAAATGCCAATAATGTAAAGTGCGATTTGTTGATAGACTAACATAACTAAAACTACGTTTAACTACAGTAGATGGGGTCGCTTGGAAGGTGGAGCATGGAAATCACAAATGAAAAATTTTACAAGACACAGAGATGAAAATTTGCTATAATATTGTCAACTGATTAGATAAACAAGTAAAAGGTGTTAATAGGGTGGGCCATTCAAAATTTTAAATTTGAACTTGAACTTTGAAAGGTAGAATAACATTAATTTTTATTTCCAAAGTAGTGAGTCTTTAACGCAACCTGTGTTTAACCGTTATGAAGCTTATTTTAATTTCGGTTGCTATGTCAATAGGCAAAATTGCCGCATATCAGGTTCAGAGAACCATCACGTGACTATTGAGAAGCCAATGCATCCACAACGAGTCACTGTTTGGTGGGCCATATACTGAAAATTCGGTTGATCGGTTGAGGTACTGCTGAGCCAGTCGACAGTGTTCCATTATTAACGGACAAAGTTCAACCTTTCCAATAAAACCAGAAATTCCCCCTGAAATCATACAGTGGTGATTAGAGAATTTTTTTTTCCAAATTTTCAAAAAAATTAAAATCCAAGTAATTATAATAGGCCAACTTTCAGCCAAGGCTCAAAATTTAGAGAATAAAAATTTAAACAGATATTTAAAAAAAATTGAAAAAATCGAAGAATACAAACAATTAAAAAATAAAGTTTTAATTTAAAAAATCAATATTTGTATACAAAAACATTTGGAATATTTTTTTCAATATTTTTCCTGAAAAGTATTTCAAAAAACAAAAATATATTTAAAAAAGAATATCCAACTCGGACCGTTATTGCAGAAGTTATGAGTAAAAGACTAAAAAAGAACTACTATTTAACGATTTTTTAAAAAGGCTATATCTCTTTAACGAGTAATCAGAATAAACTAAATGTATACCAGGAGGAGTTTTTAACGGGTACTAAAAAAATATAAAAAAATGTAGGAAATCCGAAATATTATTTTTAACTATCCGATCTGTCTTGGAATGCCCAATATATTATTTGAAAAGACTTAAAAGTTTTTTCTGCAGTGGCTAAGGGTCTACCTCTTCAACATTTTCCATTTCTATTTAAAACAAGTAAGGAAAGGCTAAAGTCGGGCGGGGCCGACTATATAATACCCTACACCACTCGCTGCGTATGTACCTCGCTTTGATTACTAAACCCAGGTATTTGATGGGAGCTATTTTATGTAGTTCATATAAATTATATAAACTATATTCATATAATTTATATGCTATAAATTCATCTTTAGTCAAATTTAACGAATATGGTAAATAATATGGCAATTGATCCAATTGTCCGACAGACAAATACAAGTTATACAGTAGTTAACCAAAGTCATACCAAAGTATGAACATATGGGCATCACCCAAACAATTCTCATTGCAATTCAATTCGGTAAAAATTGAAATCGGGAAGGGTTTTTGCATCCTGTAAATGTATGTGTTTGACAAAAAATGTTAAATCGGAAAGGACATTTGTATGGGGGTATATTGAAATCTGGAACGATATTACCCGCTTTCACCATGTCTGTTTATTGGTGAAATATAATATGTAAAATTTGGCCAAAATCGGTTAAACATTCGGAAGCAACATTTGTATGAGGGCTATATCTAAATCTGAACCGATCTTAATCACTTTCACCATAGGTTTTTTAGTTGGATTATAAAATGTTGTGCCAATTTTAAAGAAAATCGGGTAAAATATGTCGTTTCTAGAGCGGAAAATGTCAAATCGGGAGCGACATTTGTATGTGCGCTATATCTAAATCTGAACCGATCTTACCCAATTTTTGCATAGGTGTTGCTAGTTGGATTATAAGATGTTGTGCCAATTTTAAAGAAAATCGGGTACAATATGTGGTTTCTAAAGCGGAAAAAGTGAAATACGGAGCGACATTTGTATTGGGGTTATATCTAAATCTGAACCAATTTCCTCCAAATTCATTACCGATGGTCCTTGGCCAGAAAAAATAACTTCATCCAAGTTTCATGACAATCGGACCAGAGTTACAAGCCGAACCATAATTATCGGCGGCGGCGGCGCTGTTCAAAATGGGTCGGCGGCGGCTTTCGGCTGATTTGTCGGCTCGTTCTGTCATTCGATCACCCCATTTATTTGACAATTTTGGGAAAATGGAAGGAATAATTTGTATTGGTTTTTAACACCTTTTCTTTTATTCAATATATATATATATATATTATAGTTCAATATTCGTTAATATTAGCCAATGTTCCCATAATTTAATATTATTATCCCATACACTTATTTTGTGGAAAATTTCGAAATTTATAATATGGATGAATTTAATAAATATTTTTGCAATTACAGCTTTTCGTGTGAGGCATATTTGACCAGACATCTTGAATACCTACTTTGACACACTAAAGAAGCACAATGGAGAAGCTGTTGTTTAATAAGGCTGTTTTTCTTTAAGCCGGGATAAGATGCTGCGATAACAAAAACGTTAATAAAAATTTAATTTTTTACCCAAAATAAAAATTTAATTGTAATTATCCATGCTAAGTCCAATATTTTTAACATAAAATATTTTTGTTAAAATTTGTTGTTATACACACATTGGTATTGCTGTTGGTGATAATTTTAAAAAAGAAATTTATATTTTGAGTTAAATTTTAAATTTTAACTTTTTATTTGGTTTTTTCTTATCACAGCTTAGTTATCCAGTCTTAAAGAAAAACAGCCTTATTGTTATTTGTTTGCGTAGCAGTATGAAATAAAAATGAAAGATATTAGTTTTTTTTTTCAAATAATAAATTCAAGAAATTGAGCTTTATTGGATAGATTTTACCTTTTTGTACAAAATGGTGTGTGATCGATAGAAGATCCGAAACGAGAGTTAAAACTTAGCCTACAAAAAGTAACGAAAAGCCAAGATGGAGCAAGGCCGGCGCCAATTTAGTAACTCGCTATTCGTCAGAATCTATTTACTCCTATTTGTGCCCAAAAATGCACAAAGTCGCATGAGAGCGCAGTAAACAAATCATCACGACGACATAGGAATTTAGGGTTGCCATATGTCCATAAATGCTGGTTAACCGGTTAGGACGAAATTAAATTGAACTTAAACATTATTTATATGAACACATGTCCACGCGTACTGGAATTGACTTATATAAATGCGACTTTCAAATCAAAATACAATCATTCAACTTTCTATAGACGTCATCATATGTGGGATACTAAATTCAAAGAAAGTTCAATATATTTCACATTAATAGGTTGTCTAAGTCGACCTTTATATTTTCTTTTGTAATTTTAAGTGGGTTGTCTATTTTGGTAGTAAGATTGATAAGACTGAGTTAGAACTCCGTCAAATCTCGGCGGCGTGGTTGTAGTCGATATGAGTCGATTAAATCGGCGGCGTGTTGAAGTCGATTTGAGCCGACGAAATCGGCGGCGGCGCAGCTCGTGCAGATCCATGCGGTAGCGGCGGCTTGTCGGCTTAAAATCGGTCGGCTTGTATCTCCGAATCGGACAACAATTGCGACCTGTAGAGTGCGAACAAGCTTAGATGGACAGCAGACGGACAGACGGACGGACAGACAGACATCGTTAAATCGACTCAGCTGGTGATTCTAAGCCGATCGGTATACTTAAAGGTGGGTCTAGCTCGATTATTTCTTGGTGTTACAAACATTTGGCGCGAAACTAACTTATAATACCCTAGACCACGAAGTGGTGTAGGGTATAAATAACAAGTAAGGAAAGGCTAAAGTCGGGCGGGGCCGACTATATAATACCCTACACCACTCCCTGCGTATGTACCTCGCTTTGATTACTAAACCCAGGTATTTCATGGGAGCAATTTTATGTAGTTCATACAAATTATATAAATTATATTCATATAATTTATATGCTATAAATTCATCTTCAGTCAAATTTAACGAGTATGGAAATAATATGGTAATAGATCTAATTGTCCGACAGACAAATACAAATTATACTGTAGTATACCAAAGTCATTTCAAAGTATGGACATATGGACATCACCCAAACAATTCTCATTGCAATTCAATTCGGTAAAAAAGTGAAATCGGGAAGGATTTTTGCATCCTGTAAATGTATGTGTTTCACAAAAAATGTTAAATCGGAAAGGACATTTGTATGGGGGTATATTGAAACCTGGAACGATGTGACCCGCTTTCACCATGTCTGTTTATTGGTGAAATATAATATGTAAAATTTGGCCAAAATCGGTTAAACATTCGGGAGCAACATTTGTATGAGGGCTATATCTAAATCTGAACCTATCTTACCCACTTTCACGATAGATGTTTCTAGTTCGTTTATAAGATGTTGTGCCAATTTTAAAGAAAATCGGGTACAACGTGTGGATTTTAGAGCGGAAAAAGTGAAATCGGGAGCGACGTTTGTATGGGGGCTATATCTAAATCTGAACCGATCTTACCCAATTTTTGCATACGTGTTTCTAGTTGGATTATAAGATGTTCTGTAAAATTTAAAGAAAATCGGTTACAATATCGAGCCCTTAGCGCGGAATTATCGTAAGCGACATTTTCTGAAAAAAATTTTTATTGTTGAATTTAAAATTTTATCGGCTGATACATAAATAAAAATTGTCAAAATGTCAAAATTGTTAACGTTTATATAAATAACGGGGCTAAGATTTTATCGTAAGTCGCTGCTCACATTTTCAAAGAAAGCAATTTTATCGTAAGCGACAGTTTATGAATTTAGGTAAAAAGTGTCAGATAATGTAAGAGTTATTTATAAATGTTTTAGATAGGTCTATCAATATATTGATGCAATAATAAGTGTATTTTTATACCCTCGGCCATAGAATGAAGTGTTCGTCTGTTGGTTGAAAATGCAATAGGTTACGATTGAACTAAGCTAAGAGGTTCGAATTTCCCAGATATCTGTTTTATATATTTTTTATCGATCCAGAAGAAAAAAGTTTACCCACAAGAACTGAAAGTAGCTCTAAATTATTGTCTTTTTGGAGAACGCAAAGCCTTTTTGTATGATTATATATACAATAATTTTTTTCCTTATTTTATTATTTCAAACCACGCTTATAAGACAAGGCTACCAACACGTTTACACTATATATAACGAAGTAATACTTCAAGTCAATTTAAAAAATAAATATATAATATTTATATTTTCAAAAAAGCTTACATACCATAAATATTGTTATTATTATTATTATTATTTTGCAGAGCAATGTATACACCGAATTCCATGATTCTAGCATAGGTCATTTGGTTGGTACCATTTTTATCCCCTTTTATGTATTTTACCCCCTTAAGAGTACGACTTTATAAAATCTCTTTATTTTACGTGTCTACGCAATTAGGGGGATGTACAAACCGAATTTCATCATTCTAGCTGTAGCCGTTAAGTTTGGAACTATTTTTATCCCTCTGTACAAATTTTCGTGTCTGCACAGTCAGAGGAATGTATACTCCGAATTTCATGACTCCAGCTGCGGTTATTTTGTTGGTACTATTTTTATCCGCTTTTACCATTTTAACCCCAAAAAGTCCGAATTTCGAAAAATCCCTTTATTTTGCGTGTCTACGGAATCAGAGAAATGTATACATCCAACTTCCTAGCTCCTTTCGTTTAGTTGCTAGCGTGCTTTCAATAGACGGACGGATGGACAGACATGGTCAGATCGTCTTAGAATTTTATGACGATCAATAATATATATACTTTATAGGGTCTCAGGTCGATATTTCAAGGTGATACAGACGGAATGACAACGTTAGTATACCCCCATCCAGGAGGGTATAAAAACTTCAGATTTCGTTAAGAACGTTAACATAACATTTTTGCTTTCCGGTCATACAATGATGCCAGTTGATTCTAAACATAGAATCATTTTGTAAAGGAAGAATAATTTGGGCCCCTTCAGAGTGGCCGACCGTAATTACAAATTCCCGCACGATACCGAAGTGTTATGAAAGTATTTTACTAAATAATTTAGATTTTAAGGACTGGAATTCATTTTCTACAGTATTTCTACCGCCAAACATTAAAATAAAATTTAATTGTTTGAGATCGGCACATTTTGAAAAACTGTGATTTGCGCAAAATTTAAATATGAATATTTGGCTGATAGTAGGTAGGGTGGATGAAAAATATTAATTTCATTATTCGTTCAAAGAAAAATTCAATATCGATATTACCTAAAAACTTTTATATGAAATTTAACTATTAATAATAGGAATTCAAATGTGTCTAAAATAGTTTAAAAAATAGTTAGTCATTTTCCCTTTATAAAAGTATTGTTATCTATTTTATTATGTTGTTTAATAATTTTTTTATAATAAAAAGTGTGTTTTTACTAAAATTTCGAGGTTTAATCGAATAAAACTTATATCGTAAGCGCCACAGTTTTTTCTGTATTTGTAGCCGCAAGTACAATATTTGTATCGCAAGCGCCAAAAGTACCGTATGATGTAAACAAATGATTAATTTTTAATAAAAATTCGTTGGGTACGGCGGAATTAAAACATTTTGCATTAAAACATATTTCATTTTATGCTATTATTTCAAAATAATCAATAAAAACCTTCTCCTGTAAAATGTGTGTTTTGGCGCTTGCGATCATTCCGCGCTAAGGGCTCGATATGTCGTTTCTAAAGCGGAAAAAGTGAAATCGGGAGCGACATTTGTATGGGGGCTATATCTAAATCTGAACCGATCTTACCCAATTTTTGCATACGTGTTTCTAGTTGGATTATAAGATGTTCTGCCAAATTTAAAGAAAATTGGGTACAATATGTCGTTTCTAGAGCGGAAAATGTCAAATCGGGAGCGACATTTGTATGGGGGCTATATCTAAATCTGAACCGATCTTACCCAATTTTTGCATACGTGTTTCTAGTTGCATTATAAGATGTTCTGCAAAATTTAAAGAAAATCGGGTACAATATGTCGTTTCTTGAGCGGAAAATGTCAAATCGGGAGCGACATTTGTATGGGGGCTATATCTAAATCTGAACCGATCTTACCCAATTTCTGCATAGGTGTTTCTAGTTGGATTATAAGATGTTGTGCCAAATTTAAAGAAAATCGGGTACTATATGTGCTTTATAGGGCGGAAAAAGTCAAATCGGGAGCGACATTTGTATGGGGGCTATATCTAAATCTGAACCGATTTCCTCCAAATTCAATACCAATGGTCATTGGCCAGAAGAAATAACTTCTGCAAAGTTTCATGACAATCGGACAACAATTGCGACCTGTAGAGTGCGAACAAGCTTAGATGGACAGCAGACGGACAGACGGACAGACGGACGGACGGACGGACAGACAGACATCGTTAAATCGACTCAGCTGGTGATTCTAAGCCGATCGGTATACTTAAAGGTGGGTCTAGCTCGATTATTTCTTGGTGTTACAAACATTTGGGGCGAAACTAACTTATAATACCCTAGACCACGAAGTGGTGTAGGGTATAAAAATATATATCGATTTCTCGTGCCAGCAAAACATCATTTTTTAATCAAGTCTTTGGAGACTTTTCGTAAACCGCCGTTTCTCTGTGAAAACCTCTGTAGCCACAGTATGCCTGAATGCACACAAAAAAATATTTTGTTCAATTTTTTTTTTAAATATTTGAGACTTTTTGAATTTTACTCAATTTACTTATTTACTTATTGAAAAAAAATAACCATTGATTAGAAAACAAAGTGAAACCTTTACAGTAGGACTGAAGTCGAGCGGAGCCAACTATATGATAACCTTCATTATCAATTCGATAACAAGTTCTTTATTGTCAATCTTTGAAGATTAAAAATCAGTGAAAATATATTGCATTCACTACATTTTCGATTCCATGTCGACATGTGGGACTACTGGGCGACCCTCTTGGTTGGTCACTTAACCCAGGGCAAACTTTGAAATGACTGTCAAAAATATTAAATACTAGCTGAACCACGCCCGCTTCGCCAGGCAAAAAACAAATGGTAAAATTAAAATCAGGTTTCTTGTTGATTTTTATCGTGGTCAGTAACACATACGTTCCAATTTTCAGCCATCTAGCTCAAAAAACATTATTACCACGCCCATTCCGCCCACAATACGAAAATCCAATTTCGGCATCATATTTATCATTCTCGTGGTCAGTAATATATATGTACCAATTTTCAGCCTACTACCTTTCAAAAACACTATTGGGCGTGGGCCCCACTGCCCACCAAACGAAAATTCAAAATCCAGCATCATATTTATCTTTCTCGCGGTCAGTATTATTTTCCGCCCATTACCTCTCAAAAACACTTTTGCCACGCCCCCACCGCCCACGAAACGAAAATTCAAAATCCGGCATCATATTTATTATTCTCGTGGTCAGTAATATATACATTCCATTTTTCAGCCTTCTAGCTCAAAGAACACTATTGCCACGCCCACTCCGCCCACAAAACGAAAATCCATATTTCGGCATCATATTTATCATTCTTGTGGTCAGTAATATATATGTACCAATTTTCAGCCTTCTAGCTCTCAAAAACACTATTGCCACGCCCCCTGCGCCCACAGAGCAAATTTTAAAAAAAATGTATAGCCTAGACCTGCATCTATCTTTACTGAAAATTTCAACAACATCGGTACAGCCGTTTACGCGTGATTGCGTTTTATTGTTTTTTTTTTTAACGACAAATTTTCCTTCCTTCAGGTGCAAATTCATTTAATTTTTCGAATAAAATACACAATTTAAAGTCCTCCTTAAATCACTTTTGTTTAGCGGACTTCTTTGGAATATATTTTCCCCATTTTGGGAATTTGAGTATTGTGTTGAAAAAAATATTATATTTTTTAACACCAAATGATGACATAGAAAAATGTTTCAAAGTCACAAAATATGGAATATATTTTCCCCACTTTAGGAATTTGGGTATTCTATTGGAAAACATGCAAAATACTTCGTTCATTCATATGATACATTTTTTTTCTACAAAATCCAAATATTCAGGATATTTCATTTCCAGTATATTTTGTTTGCATGCTTTTTTCCTCAAAAAATCAATTTTTATTTATTTCTTAGTTTTAACGAGTTAAAAACTTACGGCTTGGTAAACACAATTTCGAATTTATGACTTATTTCTTATTCCCTATTTCGAAGATTGCCGCTTTAAAAATGAATCAATTTTCTGCAATACCATTTTTATTAAATATGTTTTCAATTTTCTTCCTTTTTAATTTACCATCACTCCAATGATTTTTGCTGTAGCAAAATTCTTTCACCCCACCTTTATGTACATACTTACATTTATTATTATTCATACAGGTACATACATAAATACACTTACCGGAAATGCAGCTATGACAAATATTTGCACGTAAATGTGTTTGTGCAGCGTAATTCCAAGTTAACCGACATAGCAGCCTCATTGGACGCTCCCTCCAAATTTATTTTTATTTCAGAATGAGTTTATTTTATGTGTTCAGAATATGAAATCGAATATAATTTTTTAAAAAATAATAAAAGTTGCAAATTATTACGTCGCTTATGGAAACCAGGGAACGTGGGAATGGCGGCGGATTGTGTTAATGATATTAAGATATTTATAATTTCCGAAAAGTAATGGGAGTACAACTTTCATGAATTATATGGCACCAAAGGAGGGTATGGATTTATAAAAATTAATTTAATTAAAAAAAGATAGTTAAAAAATAATATATTTAACTTTTGTAAACTAATGCTCTTTTCGATTTTAATATTTTTTTCTATAGAAGTAGCCCAGTGTGTTTACCGTATGTCCCATTGTTACATTCATTTTTATACCCTCAGTCTACAGAGTAGGAGGGTACAAATCATTTGGGACAGAAAAAAGTGTAACGTATTAAAGGAGTGACTTAAGACCCTAAGTATGTTTGGACCAAATCCGTTTCACAACATTTTAAGATGTTTGAGCCATATCCGTGCGTCCGTCTGGCTGGCTGGTGTACACGATAACTCTCGAAAGGAGTTAAGGAATCGATTCGAACTTTGCACATGGTAATATTATTCCCAAACTTAGTTTGAGTTCGAAGATGGGTGAAATTGCCACGCCCCGTCTGGTACCTCCCACACAAATGACCCATATTCCTATGTTAAATATAAACCATTGAAACGTCTGGAAGTTTTAGTTGGAATTAGCTATATTTTTGCATATGATAAAGTTTTTATAAGCACTTTAAGCGTGCAAGATATGACGGGTTTTGACACGCCCCTTCTGGTACTTCCCACACAAATCACCCCAACCTACCTAAAATTTAAGCTGTTATAACTTATATACGGATGGTCGGCATACTCTGAAATTTGACCTTTGACTATATGTTCTCTGAGAGTGAGGGTATATATAAGTCGGTTTAACCGACTGAAACTTATTTACATGTTGTATCTAAATGAAAGAGTCAGGATGTTCAAATTGTCCAGGATTACTTCTCATAGTTGCAGTTCGATTGGGATTGAAAGTGAAATCGGTCTAGAGGGAAAATTGTTTCCCCTAACAAGGATAGAAAATTCATCTAATATTTAGAGTATTTAATGACTTTTTAGAAAATTTCTAATTTGTTCAATCCTTTTATATATAATAATGAAAAATTGTGAATACCTCGCTCTGGCTGTGGAACTCGATGTGGAGAATTTTTCGAAATTTGTTCTTTTAGGCGGGAATCAGAGAGAAAGGAGATAAAATGGTAACAATTATATCGCTGCAGCTAAAATAATGAAAATCGGTGTACAATTTACTCTGGATGTATAGACTCGAAAAATCAAAATGGACAAAAGTGATAAAATTGGCACCGACCAAGTGCATGCAGCTAGAATCATAAAATTCTGATTATGCCAAGGCGCAACACAAATAAAATTTTAAATTTTTAGTTTTAGGAAAAGAAGAAATAAAGGACCAGGGCTGTAGCTAAAATCATGAAATTCGATTTCTCTGACTTTTCTCAAAATTACTTTTAGCGACAGAATGAAGCAAACGGCTGTAGCTAGAATCGTAAATCGTTCGAATTTCGGAATTTTAGGATAAAAATGGAAACAACCATTGAAATGGGCTAAATCGGACCAACGGGAAAACTTTCTTTCCGAACAACAAATGAAAATACATGCAATAATCTCTAATAAAGAGTGATTTTTTTGAGGTTAGGATTTTCATGCATTAGTATTTGACAGATCACGTGGGATTTCAGACATGGTGTCAAAGAGAAAGATGCTCAGTATGCTTTGACATTTCATCATGAATCGTCTTACAAACGAACAACGCTTGCAAATTATTGAATTTTATTATCAAAATGCGTGCTCTGTTAAGAAAGTTCATTGCGCGCTTCCATTTTATGGTCAGTTTAATCGACCCACTGAAGCGGCTATTCGGGCTATTGTGACTAAATTTCGCACCAAATTTACATTGTTGGACATTAAACCACCAACACGTTTACGTAGAGTGCGAACTGAAGAAAATATCGCAGCTGTATCGGCCAGTGTTAATGATGACCACCAATTTTCGATTCGTCGCCGTTACTCAAAAACGTTGAAATGCCAAAATTGGACTAAGCGGATGGACCACCTAAGACGCAGCCGCGGTCAACATTTAAATGAAATTATCTTCAAAAAGTAAATGTCATGGACCAATCTAACGTTTCAAATAAAGAACCGATGAGATTTTGCAAATTTTATGCGTTTTTTTTTTTTTAAAAAGTTATCAAGCTCTTAAAAAATCACCCTTTATTTAGGGTATTAAATCATATCTTTGAAGATTATTGCATTTTGAGTTTAATTTTAGAGCGCACCGATTTTTGCTATCCAAAAAGGAAAAAAAAGTCCTAAAATTTCCCTTCACTGTCCGCAAGGACTATATGTGAAAAACACCGAAAATCGAACGTTTACAATGTTTCACCTAAACCAAGTACTTAACGTCATAGGAATTTATACCTAAAGATAGATAACATCAGCGGCTATGTAATAGGTGCTAAATACAATGAAGTCATCCGGTGTATGTACAAAATATTTGGAAATGGTTGTAAGTTATTTCACTTTTAATAACTATCACAAACCCAGAAAAAATAGACTGAGTGAAAAATAAATAACACTGTGGAACACAAATATAAATTAAAAGGTTATGGCAACGAATTCTGAGGGGGTAAAAAAAGAATGTACGTGTATCGGCGTTTTGAGTGTTTACGTATGATGATCATTTTGGATGGGGGTCAATATTTCCACCTTTTGTACATTCTTATGATGAATCGACATAGGAAACCTTGTGATCCTTACTTTTTAAGTATAGGATGTGTTCAGCAATGTTACTTAAAACACTACGACGAACATTTTTGTGGAACATTTTAACCCTCTAGCTGCTCAATGTAGGGGTCTTTTTGGTCTCTATTGGGAAAAAGGGTAAAAACACCCTTAAAACTGAAAACTAATCTAACTAAAATGTTCTACAAAAATGTTTGCTGTAAAATTCTACTATAAGTCTCTGCATACACCAAAACTCAGAACTCAACTTATAGACCAGAAATAAGTCAAAACCAAAAATCCATTTTAGGGTTAGTTTTGTACTTTTTCCGAATTGGTACTAAACTGTCTGACAAAACTGAATTTTTGGGGACACAACAAATATTCCACGTCAAATTTCACTATAAGTCACCGAACACAAGGAAGCTAAATATACAATATAAATAATTGAAATATCAGTGCCAATATCAGTATTTAAACTAAAAATTATTTATTATTTTTTTTTAGTTCTTGGTAATTCTACGCCGCACAGTAGCGCCCGTAGAACAAACAAGGTTGCAAAATCAAAATTTTCATGAGCGCCGACGAAGTTTTGAATAAACCCATGTTATAGGAAACTTTTCAACGATTTCAAATCTGCCACTCTTAATAATATCACATTTTTAGTTTAGAAGATATAGCCGTTCAAAGTTGACCGACTTTCGGCTTTTCAAAAAAACACACAATTTTTAGTGAATTTGTTGCGATTTCAGGTGTAATATGTATCACGAAAAATAGGTAACGAATCGCCTTATTTTTTGTTTGTATTGATTGATGTATTTATTAAATGTATAATGATAAAAAAATAACAGTTTGCTTTGTGTTTCTCTGGTAAATCATTAAAAAAAATCTATATTTTTCTATATTTGCAAAACCTGTTCATTGATTATTTCTTTACATAATTCAAAAATTTTAGCTGCCCGTACGTGCCCGTTTGGCTTCTAGAGGTAAAAAAGGTTAAAAAGACATGGTTGCAGAAATTGTATGGCGTCCTACTCTACGACTGAAAGTTGGTCGCAACAATTACTGAAACCAGGCAGTAACTAGAATCACTGGAATTGACAATCAAATCGTGAAAAGATTGGGAACGATCTTAGATGTTTTAAACTGCAAAGAAAATGTCAATTCTACAAAATATGGAGAATATGCGTCGAAAACTGCATCTCTTTTAGCAGAAATGTATCCACAGAAGAAGTTGACCCCGACCGTTCATAAAATATTGGCGCATGGCAAAGATATAATTGAGAACCAGTCTTTGCCAATTGGAGAGCTTTCTGAAGAAGCACAGGAGTCTCTTAACACATTTTATAAAAAATATAGATTGCAGAACACATTCAAAGCATCAAGGGTAAGGCAAAATGAGGACCTCTTCAACATGTTGGCAGCATCTTCCGATCCACTTATTTCTTCCCTGCGGCATGTGAAGCCAAGAATAGAGTTAGAAAATAATTATAGTTTAGAAATGGTTAGTCTTTTAGATATACCTTCTCTTACGAACTGTGATGAATATTTTACAGAAAATTGAAAAAATAAATTAAAAAAAAATATATTTTTTTTAATTTGTTGGGTAATAATTTAAAACATAAAACCCTAAAGAAAAAAGTTAAAACAATCTAAAAATGTAAAAATATTTTTTTTAGTTACCATAAAATTGATTTTACTAATTTTAACTTTGATAACCCATAATTAGGCCCCTACAGAGCGTAGCACCCTTTCCAAACGCTCATTTCATAGGCTGAACAGTTATCTATCATATGCTGTTTAAACTGTTCAATTATCTTATTCGGTTCAAAAGATATGATTTTTGCAACTAAAAAACTCAAATGGCGCCACTGTGCGCCGTTAATGAAAATATGTTCCTGAAATGGCAAAACGTTCAAATTTCAGTTTGCAACTATGAAATCTAGTAATTTCATTTCAGTTTAAAGTTTTTCATGTCCAACAGCACTCATGTAATCAAACACAAATTTAATTCAAATTCCAATATACTATTTTTCCTTTTATTGATCTCGAATTACACAATCACGAACGACACCGTTCTCTATGCGGCTGTGATATCGTATTATATTTTTTTCCTTTTTTATGAAACAAAAACTCCAATTACTAAGTAAGAAAAAATAGTTTAATCGCTCATTCAATAAACAATGTATCATATAACGGATAATCATATAAATCAATCTTAATACCACCAGTTATTAAATGTATTTTGTGTGGAAAAAAATCATTGACATTTTATGCGGATCATGTGAATTAATATTCATTAAATCCATCGCATTGTGCAGAAGGTATTAATGGCAGCATTTAATAATCACAAAAAATCACGGCACAACAATGCCACAATGAGCCTTTGTGATACAATTAATAGACTGTTGCTTTGTACACTCTACCAAGGGTTGACATATTAAATAAGAGATGAAGAATTGAAATCAGTCATATCATTAGGATTTTATTTATCGACACTCTTGGGCTTAGCTTGGCTTGGCTATTTTTAAAGAACTTTTCACCAAATTTCGTGAAGCTTCATTGACGATTTTCTTTGAATATTATTTTACGAATTAATAATATTTTAAATTTGTAACACTAGATGTATATTTATATTGAATAAATCAAACAATCCAGCTATAAAGTGTTATATGGCAACATGGGGTAGAATATGGTTATTAATATACAAATTGTATCATTTAGTCACATTTATCCCTCTACAGTATCTG
Organism: Polietes domitor; assembly: GCA_947397865.1. Classification (NCBI taxonomy): domain Eukaryota; kingdom Metazoa; phylum Arthropoda; class Insecta; order Diptera; family Muscidae; genus Polietes; species Polietes domitor. Next base: position 136,574,027 of record OX377622.1, on the reverse strand, counting down.
AATACATCAACACTGGCATGTGCCAACAACTATCTACAAAAGTATTGCACATTTAGCGAAATTTTATTGCGACATCCAGCACAATGCCACCAAGTGGGGAATGCCACACAATGCAGTTGTTCATCACAATGGCTGTTGCTTATGGCAACAATATGCAAACTTTTGCTTTTATTAAAATTAAAAAAAGAAACTTGCTACCCCAGTTTTGCTAGTATTAAATACTTATTCTTCTATATACATTTTAAAAATACAAAATTTAAAAAAGGGGAGAATATTATTTTAAACAGCGCAAAAAAACATGATTTTTTGCAATATTCATTCAGAGCCATTATTAGGATTAAATTGAAAATAATAGAAATTATTGGAGACAATATACAAAATATGACTTATTTAGTTGCGTTGTAGGAACTATGAAGTTAGAATTTAAATTGAGAGGATGTTTGTATCAATGTTTATCAAAATATGTGTCGATTTGCATAATTAATTTATCACCTAAAATCATATTTTTGTATTAGCTTTGAAAAGTGATACCCTGTAAATGGTGGCCTATCTCTGCTTCGAACATATCGAGACCCTATATTCAATAAATGCTATCTCAAAAAAATCAATTTCTCAGGAGAGTTTAAAAACTAGTTATTTCGCTTATTATTGAAAAAATTAACAATGTGCCTTCCATAAGTTTGTTTAAATATTGCGGCTAATTTATACCTGTGAAAAAAATTTGATATTTTGCACTTGATTGCGTATTTTTTTGAGATAGCATATTTTATTATATCAAAAAACAAATATTTTGTAAGAGATAGCATATTTTGTCGGAAAATAAAAATACGATTTTTTGAACAATATTTATTAATTAACCATTTAATAAGATGTTTTATTGAATATTAGGTATAACAAAGGAAAAAACATAACAAAAAATGCTAAAAAAAAGATAATACATAATAAAAACTGATGTTATAATGATGTTTATTTATACTATTTCTGGCATAAGTTATCGTAAAAGTAATGATATTCTTGCGGAATAACTTTTTTTAATTCTTGTAGATGTTTAAACTTATTTGGTTGTATTGGAAGTGGTCCAGAATGCAAAGGATTTGGTTCCTGCTTGCCTCCATATTTTTTTATTCGACACGGTATATCAGTGTATTCATCGTCGAAATTAATTTTAAATTTGACGTTGCCGTTTGGAAGATAAATAAGCGAACGTAATTGTGATACTGTTGGATCATTTTTGCCTTTGCCAGGTCTTATACTATTAAAACGAAGTAGTTGGCTGTCATTATAATCTTTAAAAAAGTCGTGGTTTAAATAAACTGCATCGAAAGGTTTTTTTATGATCTTGTCATCAATTTTAACGGTTTTTCGAGCTTCTTTAGTATAATGTACATAATCAATAGGCAAATAAACCGAGTTGTTTTTCAATTTTTTCTCTATTTTGGCATGAGCGCTATCGCACTCCATCTGGGTATGGCCCTTTTCTAGATACTTTTGCTCTATAATTTTATTATTTTCTATTGAAAAATTGGACAGCGCGTTAGATAAGAAGTTATTTCGGTTTTGATACCCGCAACCATCTGAAAAAATTATAATTGGCAGCTCATCAGATAAACAGTGCGTCTCAAGATGACTTATTATACAAGAAATAAATGACGAAGCAGTTAAGTCGCCATTTATTTCGCTCCACCAATAGTTTGTACACTGAAGGCTTCCAATATTGTACATGGTGAAATTGTGCACTTGTGTACAAGTTGTGTGTAGTTGTGAGTGATGGAGGTTGTTGTTGTTATTTGTAGATTCAATAATAGCAATGTGATCGGTTGGAAAATGTAGCTACTACAACAAAAACTAAAATTAGGAAATATATCTATCATTCGTCGCCAAAGGATTAAAAACTGCAATATCTCAAAAATTAGCTATTGGATAAAAAAAATTTCACCAGATTCGCGTTCAGCATGTCAATTACAATGAGATATGATGTAGATTTATAATAAATAAATTTATTTCAAAAATATTGTATTTTTAATATGAGAGATAGCATTTATTTCCAAAAAAAAAATGTATTTTGAGATAGCATATTAACAAAAATTGAGATAAAACGAGAACAAATTATGTTTTTGAGCTGAAATTTATATCACAGATGGGTATTACATAGGGAAATTATTTCCCATCAAAAACTCATAGCGCCAAAAATTTAAGATGACATATTTTGAATATAGGCTCTCGATATATTCTCGTTTCAACATATTTTCCAAAAATTTTCACAAAATTGTTGGTTGAAAAATAAAATTCAATTGTTTTGTTTCGTTGTTCGATTCTAAAAAATCAAATAGTTGGGATTTATTTTCCCAGTTTTGCGAATTGAGCGATTTTTATATTAGGTCTCACCAAAACTCTTTGTCAAACGTAAAAAATTCTTGTTGGTTTCAATAACAGTTTTTGTGATACCTCATATAAAAATATACTTTTTCAAAAAAAAAATACATTTTTGGGATTTATTTCCCCGTTTTGGGAATTGTGAGTTAAAAAAAAAACAAATTTGCAAACGTGTTTCTTTTGAGTAGTTTTTGTGATACCTTATATAAAACTCACATAATTCCCAAAACGGGGAATATCCTAGTTCAAATATAATATTACATTTCTCTTTTAGTTCTTCGATTTTCCGTCAATAGGAATTTTGGTAGAATATTCTTCTGCTTCTCGGACTATTTGGTCTATATCTATTCTACAGCTTCGCAATTGTCGCATTGAAAATCTGTCAATTACAGTTTATCTTAAGGTGCATGCTTCACTTCATGCTCAAAACACTCCTGCGGTGGCTTTTATTAAAAAACTCCTGCAACACCTCAACCTTCAGCCTATTTAACGTAGATTCAAAATTGTTGTTTTTTGTACAATAATTCCAAAGCTAAACATGTCCTCCCCGCTTATCAACCTGCTGCCATGACGTTTGTCATTTCATTTGTAGCACTTGACGCAACAAAAGTTATATCACAGCATGGCTACAGTTTCGCATTTATGCGGTGATAAAATGGCATCCCTCCCTCTCTATCTTTGTCCCTCTGTTCCACAGTAAAACCAAAAATAATGGCAATTGTAAAAAGGACTTTTTTGTGTAATGTACTCGGACACATAAATGCGATTTATGGTCCAGAAAAATAGGGGGGGGGGCTATAACAACAGTCTTTTGTGAAAGCCGGGTACTTTACATGGGATTATCCACTAGTCGCAGGCGATAGAACGGCATAAATGCTGAGGTTTTCAGCCAGTTTTTGTGCCATTTGCAACTTGTGGCCCCAATTGACATTTAGAGTTGACAGGCTGGCTGACATTGTCCGGGCAGAAAATATATATTGATGTTCTTGTGCGAAACGACATGAGTGGTTAGCGAGTCGCACTTGTGAAATCATATTTGAAAACCAGTAAGGAAGGCCTAAAGTCGGGCGGAGCCGACTATATAATACCCTACACCACTCCCTGCGTATGTACCTCGCTTTGATTACTAAACCCATTTATTTCATGGGAGCAATTTTATGTAGTTCATATAAATTATACTATAAATGCATCTTTAGTCATATTTAATGAATATGGTTAATAATATGGTAATTGATCCAATTATCCGATAGACAAATACAAATTATACAGTAGTAATAGGATGAATCGGACCGACATTTCAAAAGGGGGCCTATAAATACATTTTGGGCCTGGTCCAAAACATGGGCCTATATATTTCTCATTCGCGGTAGGTATTCCTGGTTGAAAAATACCATGATCTGCAAAATTTGATGAAGATCCGATGTAAGATGTAGTTTCTAGAGCTGTAATAAATCAGTATGGGACCCCATTTGTGTTATACCAAAGTATGGACATATGGGCATCTCCCAAACAAGTAAGGAAATGCTAAAGAATGGCGGACTTTCTAACTCATTACAATTCAATTTGGTAAAAAAGTGAAATCGGGAAGGATTTTTGCATCCTGTAAATGTATGTGTTTGACAAAAAATTTTAAATCGGAAAGGACATTTGTATGGGGGTATATTGAAACCTGGAACGATGTGACCCGCTTTCACCATGTATGTTTATTGGTGAAATATAATATGTAAAGTTTGGCAAAAATCGGTTAAACATTCGGGAGCAGACATTGCGAAATCTGAACCGATCTTATCCAACTTTTGCATACGTGTTTCTAGTTCGATTATAAGATGTTCTGCAAAATTTAAAGAAAATCGGGTACAATATGTCGTTTCTAGAGCGGAAAATGTCAAATCGGGAGCGACATTTGTATTAGGGCTATATCTAAATCTGAACCGATCATACCCACCTTCAGCATAGGTGTTTCTAGTTCGATTATAAAATGTTGTGCCAATTTTAAAGAAAACGGGTACAATATGTCGTTTCTAGAGCGGAAAATGTCAAATCGGGAGCGACATTTGTATGGGGGCTATATCTAAATCTGAACCGATCTTACCCAATTTTTGCATACGTGTTTCTAGTTCGATTATAAGATGTTCTGCAAAATTTAAAGAAAATCGGGTACAATATGTCGTTTCTAGAGCGGAAAATGTCAAATCGGGAGCGACATTTGTATGGGGGCTATATCTAAATCTGAACCGATCTTATCCAACTTTTGCATACGTGTTTCTAGTTCGATTATAAGATGTTCTGCAAAATTTAAAGAAAATCGGGTACAATATGTCGTTTCTAGAGCGGAAAATGTCAAATCGGGAGCGACATTTGTATGGGGGCTATATCTAAATCTGAACCGATCTTACCCAATTTTTGCATACGTGTTTCTAGTTCGATTATAAGATGTTCTGCAAAATTTAAAGAAAATCGGGTACAATATGTCGTTTCTAGAGCGGAAAATGTCAAATCGGGAGCGACATTTGTATGGGGGCTATATCTAAATCTGAACCGATCTTATCCAACTTTTGCATACGTGTTTCTAGTTCGATTATAAGATGTTCTGCAAAATTTAAAGAAAATCGGGTACAATATGTCGTTTCTAGAGCGGAAAATGTCAAATCGGGAGCGACATTTGTATGGGGGCTATATCTAAATCTGAACCGATCTTACCCAATTTTTGCATACGAGTTTCTAGTTGGATTACAAGATGTTCTGCCAAATTTAAAGAAAATCGGGTACAATATGTCGTTTCTAGAGCGGAAAATGTCAAATCGGGAGCGACATTTGTATGGGGGCTATATCTAAATCTGAACCGATCTTACCCAATTTTTGCATACGTGTTTCTAGTTGGATTATAAGCTGTTGTGCTAATTTTAAAGAAAATCGGGTACAATATGTGGTTTCTAGAGCGAAAAATGTCAAATCGGGACCGACATTTGTATGGGGGCTATATCTAAATCTGAACCGATTTCCTCCAAATTCAATACCAATGGTCCCTGGCCAGAAAAAATAACTTCTGTCAAGTTTCATGACAATCGAACAACAATTGCGACCTGTAGAGTGCGAACAAGCTTAGATGGACAGCAGAAGGACAGACGGACAGACGGACGGACGGACGGACGGACGGACGGACGGACAGACAGACATCGTTAAATCGACTCAGCTGGCGATTCTAAGCCGATCCGTATACTTAAAGGTGGGTCTAGCTCAATTATTTCTTGGTGTTACAAACATTTGGCGGAAAACTAACTTATAATACCCTAGACCACGAAGTGGTGTAGGGTATAAAAAAAACGCAAATTGCAGTTGGTTTCAAACTTGCAGGCTTATTTTATTGCCTGGTTTGTAGATTTTATTATTATGTTGGTATGTATGTATATTAGGGTGGATAGAGAGATAGGAATTGTTGAGGAGGAGGGAAACACTTGAATATATATATATATATATATATATATATATATATATATATAGATATATAAGAAAACATTTCAGTACTCAAATATTTTATTTATTGAAATAATATTATTTTATGAAATTGTTATTTAATACAATGAATTTTTTCTTTGATCTTAAGAAACTAAGTTTCACAAATTTTACAGTTTTATTTTATGAAGTCTAAAAAGGTCATGAAAAATATATGACATTTTATTTTATTAATTTTCCGTGCATACTAAGAACGTATTTCCTAATTTTATGAAAAACTTTTTATGAAATCGCTTCATAAGTTTTACACTAAACTAGTACTGATATTTTAGATATATATACTATATCTACAGCTTTCTTTTGTTTGGCGACTTATAGTGAAATTTTACGTAGAATATTTTTTCCATTCACACCACCCCCCTAAAAATTAGTTTTGTGCGACAATTTAGCATCAATTCCAAAAAAGTACGAAATTAACCATAAAATTAATATTTTGTTTTGATTTATTGCTGGCATTTAAGTTGTGTCTAGAGTTTTGTTGTATTCAGGGACTTATAGTAAAATATTATGGCAAATATTTTTTGTAGAACATTTTTACCCCTTAAACCCCTGTTTTATGGGTGGTTTTTACCCTTTTACGCAAGAGGGACCAAAAAGGCCCCTATATTGAGGGTTAAAACGTTCCACAAAAATGTCCATCGCAGTGTTTTAAGTAATATTGCTGAACACTTCCTATATTAAAAATGTAAGGATCACAAGGTTTCCTATACCATTTTAGCACCAATTCGGAAAAAGTACGAAAATAACCCTAAAATAAATTTTAAGTTTTGACTTCTTTCTGACATTTAAGTTGTATCTTGAGTTTTGGTGTATTCAGAGACTATAGTTTTATGTTTATGGCAAATATTTTTGTAGAACATGTTGACACTTAAAAACCTTGTTTTAGGTGTGGTATTTACTCTTTTCGCAAAAAGGACCAAAAAGACCCCTACATTGAGGAGCTAGAGGGTTAAAATGTTCCACAAATATGTTCCTCGTAGTATTCTAAGTAACATTGCTGCATATATCATAAACTTAAAATGTAAGGATCACAAAGTTTCCTATTCGCAGCAATTCGGAAAAAGTACCAAATTAACCCTAAAATGAATTTTAAGTTTTGACTTATTTCTGGAATTTAAATTGAGTCTAGAGTTATGGTGTATTCAGAGACTTATAGTAAAATTTTATGGCAAATATTTTTATAGAACATGTTGACCCTTGAAAACCTTGTTTTAGGTGTGGTTTTTACTCTTTTTCGCAAAAGGGCCCAAAAGGACCTTTACATAGAGGACTTAGAGGGTTAACATGTTCCACAAATATGTTCCTCGTAGTGTTTTAAGTAATGTTGCTGAACACTTCCTATACCTAAAATGTAAGGATCACAAGGTTTCCTATAGCATTTCAGCAGCAATTCGGAAAAATTGCGAAATTAACCCTAAAATAAATGTTAAGTTTTGGCTTATTTCATGGCATTTAAGTTCTGTCTTTAGTTTTGGTGTATTCAGAGACTTATAGTAAAATTTGATGGCAAATATATTTGTAGTAATGTTGACCCCTGAAACCCTTGTTTTAGGGATGGTTTTTACCCCTTGTTTAATTACAAATGTTGTCATTCTCAACTTCCACCTTTTCTTGGTGTGCGGCCTACTGTCAAATGGCATTCCTTTATTTATTCCCCTACGTTAGATTTTGTCTACTACTTTCTTCATACGACTTTGTGATATTACGCACAAAAAGAGTAGTAACACCTTCTAACGAGTAGCGAATGCATTGAGAGCCGCCTTTCTCCATCTAAGCTTTGCTCTAGTTTTACTCGTTATTGTAAATCTCTTGTTCATTGGATTTCGTCCAAACAACACCATCACAAACTTTTGTACAAAGGTAATATTGTTTACGACAATAAATTGAATTGAGTTTTATTTGAAAATATTAAATTTTCGTATTTTTATTTATTTTCATCCTTGCTACGCAAACACCCCTTTTCGCAAAAGGAACTATAAAGACCCCTACATTGAGGAGCTAGAGGGTTAAAGTGTTCAGCAAAAATGTTCCTCGTGGTGTTTTAAGTAATATTGCTGAACCCTTCCTATACCCAAAATGTAAGGATCCCAAAGATTCCCATACCCTTTTAGCATCAATTCGGAAAAAGTACAAATTAACCCTAAAATGAATTTTAATTTTTGACTTATTTCATGGCATTTAAGTTGTGTCTTAAGTTTTGGTGTATTCACAGACTTACAGTGGAATTTTATGGCAAATATTTTTGTAGAATATTTTGACCCCTGAAACCCTTGTTTTAGGGATGGTTTTTACCCCTTTTCGCAAAAGGAACTATAAAGACCCCTACATTGAGGAGCTAGAGGGTTAAAGTGTTCAGCAAAAATGTTCCTCGTGGTGTTTTAAGTAATATTGCTGAACCCTTCCTATACTTAAAATGTAAGGATAACAAGGTTTCCTATACCATTTTAGCATCAATTCGGAAAAAGTACGAAATTAACCCTAAAATGAATTTTATGATTTGACTTATTTCTGGCATTTAAGTTGTGCCTGCAGTTTTGGTGTATTCAGAGACTTATAGGGGAATTTTATGGCAAATATTTTTGTAGAATATTCTGACCCCTGAAACCTTTGATTTAGGGGTGATTTTTACCCTTTTTCGCAAGAGGGACCAAAAAGACCCCTACATTGAACAGCTAGAGGGTTAAAATGTTCCACAAAAATGTCCATCTTAGTGTTTTAAGTAATATTGCTGCATATATCATAAACTTAAAATGTAAGATTCACAATGTTTCCTATGTTCTTTTAGCACCAATTCGGAAAAAGTACGAAATTAACCCTAAAATAAATTTTTAGTTTTGACTTATTTCTGGCATTTAAGTCGAGTTTAGAGTTTTGGTGTATTCAGAGACTGATAGTGGAATTTTATGGCAAATATTTTTGTAGAACATTTTGACCCCTGAAACCTTTGATTTAGGGGTGATTTTTACCCTTTTTCGCAAGAGGGCCCAAAAAGACCTTTACATAGAGGAGTTAGAGGGTTAACATGTTCCACAAATATGTTCCGCGTAGTGTTTTAAGTAATGTTGCTGAACACTTTCTATACCTAAAATGTAAGGATCACAAGGTTTCCTATAGCATTTCAGCACCAATTCGGAAAAACAACGAAATTAACCCTAAAATTCATTTTAAGTTTTGACTTATTTCTGGCATTTAAGTTGTGTCTTGAATTTTGGTGTATTCAGAGACTTATAGCGGAATTTTGTGGCAAATATTTTTGTAGAATATTTTGACCCCGGAAACATTTTATTTAGGTGTGATTTTTACCCTTTTTCGAAAGAGGGACCAAAAAGACCCCTACATTGAGGAGCTAGAGGGTTAAAATGTTCCACAAAAATGTCCATCACAGTGTTTTAAGTAATATTGCGGAACACTTCCTAGACCTAAAATGTAAGCATCACAAGGTTTCCTATACAATTTTAGCAGCAATTCGGAAAAAGTGCGAAATTAACTTTAAAATTAATTTTAAGTTTTGAGGTTTCCTATGACGATTCATCATAAGAATGTGCAAAAGGGGGGAATATTTACACCCTACCCCTATAAATTGACCACAATACGCAAATTTTCAAAACGCACGTGTCTTCTTTTATTACCCCCTCTATCAGAATCCGATTCCAATATAAAATCAAAAAAATCTTGAGTCAGGACAATACCTCAGTTTAAATCAAAATTATTTATGAATCATCATTTTATTTATTTTGTGTTGGTCTTCTCACCAATTTCCTCATCCACCCTTATATACTAATATGTAAATATCTAACATTTATTACATTACATTGGCTTTGGCCTAAAGTTGAGAAAATGTTAAAACCATTTACTTTAATATGATTTCATAAAATATATTTTTTGCTCTATTTTCCTGTAATATCATCCTTTATGCTTTGTTTATTTTTTTCTAAAGAGAATGTGCCTTTTTGTGTATGCGTGTGGCAAAAACTCAAAATTTGTTGATCCCCTCACTGATTATAATTTTAAATAGAATTTAAAAACTTTTTCCGTTTATTTATGTTCAACATTTTCTGTTAGCTTTCGTTTATGATTTTGTGACTGTGTGTGTTTATGTGTCCATGTGCGTTTTATTTTTTTACAACTTGTTTTATCATTTAATCCATTTTATTTTTTCCAAACCAATTCGTACAACTTGATTGGGGTCCTTCGAGAGCAGCACCACCACCAAAAAAGCACAGCACAACAAATGAATAGACTTTTCAAATACTGCCCCGCACCAGCTCATTCACAAACAGTGGAAATGGCTGGTATAGCGAACCCCAACTCTGGTGTTGCCCAGTGGAAAATTCATGAAAATATTGTCGTCACAAAACATAAAAAACTAGACCGAAAACAAAATTACAAAACTGGATGTCACCGTATAACAGTTTAACAATTTGAAGCGCTTTAATCTGATTTGGGACTGGGGATGGTGAGATGTAGTCCCACTCCGTGCAAAAAAAGCTTGTCATGAATAAATAAATACATAAATGAAAAAAAACTTGTGTGTCATCTATAAATACATTGCTAGGCAAATGCAAAATATTTTTGTTTCGCTAAACACGAATACAATAATTTTAAATTTATCCAGGGATTTGCATGACATCAAGCGACATCATCATCCATCGAACAAATTTTATTTAAAATACAAAAATATCGATATATACCTGAAACTGCCGGCCGTGTGCTTTAACTTTGCCTATGTAGTTATTAAAGGCTTGGTCTGGTTGTTGTTTTTATGCAGTGCAATTTCGCAGGATAAAAAAGTTTATGGAAAATAAATACTAATTCATGTTTTGTGATGACGATAACGATACCACATTACACATGATAATCTCTTTGATTTTTCAAACAATAGGAATTAAAACAAAAAGTCATTCTTAATGAAAACTCATATACATATTTTCTCTATCGCCATAAACTTATTTAGGTTCATTATTCAGAGCATTATTTTTTATTTTATATTGCATGGAGGATAATAACATTTGCTACAGATCCAAGTTTTATGTATATTAGTATGGGTCATCAAGAAATTGCTGTGGTCACATCCCCAAAAATGTATACTTAAATTGCTTTCAAGTGTCTAATAATTCGGAAATAAATGGACAAAACTGCAACATAAGAAAAGTACACGGGAAAATATGATTTTTCGGCGACTTGATCTAGGAATGAAATATTTTGCAAATCATCATTAAACAATTCAATCTTTGGCTCTGCGAAAAATGGCCCCAGTGAAAAATGGCCCCAGTGAAAAATGGCCCAAAACAACACATCACAACAACACGTAATTTTGGGGTGAGACTTCATTTTTTATTGGGGCATTTTTAATTTGGGGCATATTTCATTTTGTTGAAAATGAATATTGACCCCAATTTAAACAAATTAAAAATGGCCCTAAAAACATGATTTTTTATACCCTCCACCTCCAGGATGGTGCTATACTAACTTTGTCATTGCGTTTGTAACACCTTGAAATATCGACCTGAGACCCTATAAAGTATATATATCCTTGATCGTCATAAAATTCTAAGACGATCTAGCCATGTCTGTCCGTCTGTTGAAAGCACGCTAGCATCTAAACGAAAGGAGCTAGAACGTTCAAAATTTCCATAAATCTGTCTTTTAGTCGTAGATCGTTTGGGATTGAAACGGGGCGAAATCGGCCCAAAGGGAAAAATTTTTCCCTCACAAGGACTAAAAATACCCATAATAATTCCTAATATTTTAGCGTATTTAAGCATGTTTTTGAATATGTCTGTTTATATTAGCTTTATATTTGGTATGCGCATTCCCCTTATAGCAAAAACGTGCACCATAAAGTGATTCTTATTTGTAGGGGGTGAAATGGGGCAAAAAAGGCATACAAATGGTACATATTAAACGACAACAGCTAGAAACACGGAATTCGATGTGTACATTCCTCTAATTGAGTAGATACATAATATAAAAGTATTTTTTCCAAATTCGTACTTTTAAGGGGTAACATGGGAATAGAGGGATACAAATGGTACCAACCAAACGGCTGTACCTACAATAATGAAATTCGGTGTATACATTCCTCTGATTGCATAGACAAGTAAAATACACGGATACACTTTTTGGGGTCCAAATAGAAAAAGGGGATAAAAATAGTACCAATCAAATGAGCGCAGCTAGAGTCATGAAATTCGGAGTATACATTCCTCTGACTGCGTAGACACGGAAAATATACGAATTTTTCGAAATTCGTACTTTTTGGGTTCAAAATAGAAAAAGGGGATAAAAATAGTACCAATCAAATGACCGCAGCTAGAGTCATGAAATTCGGAGTATACATTCCTTTGACTACTTAGACATGAAAAATAAAAGTGTTTTTTCCAAATTCGTACTTTCAAGGGATACAATGGGTACGGAGGGGTAAAAATGGTACCAACCAAACGGCTACACCTGGAATAATGAAATTCGGTGTATATATTCCTGTGATTGCGTTGACACGGAAAATAGACGAATTTTTCGAAATTCGTACTTTTTTCGTAGAAAAAGGGGATAAAAATAGTACCAACCAAATGACCGCAGCAAGAGTCATGAAATTCGGTGTATACATTCCTCTGACTGCATAGACATGCAAAATAAAAAGTTTTTTTTTCCAAATTCGTACTTTTTCTTTTACGGCAAAAATTGGTTGAATCAGGTTATTTTGAACTATATACGTCTGGTAATGGATTTTCAAAATTTGTACTTTTGGAATTAAAATAGAATGGAAATATAACCAACTGTAGCACCCACTATCTACCAATTTTTATGGTATTTTAGCTTTTTTTTTGAAAATATAAATATAAGAATATTTATTTTTTGATATTTATAATTTTTTTAAATAATTAAAATATTATATTTATTTATAAAATTATTTTTTCAATATTTTTATTTGTTTTGGTTTGGCTATATTAAAAAATTTATATTTTCCTGTAATATTACTGCACTTCTACGAAAACCGACAACCTTTGTGGAATGCAATCCATGGTGGAGGGTATATAAAGTTCGGCCCGGCCGAACTTAATGCCGTTTTTATTTGTTATTTTTACTAGGATTAGCCTAAATGTGAAATTTTTGATTTTTTATGGGCATCCTCCTCTAAGCTTTCAGAACGAAATGGTGGTTTATTCAGTAAAGTGAAGTGCTCGTAAGTGGTGGTAAATATTAATGTTATAGTGGAATGTGTATTTTTTGTTGAAAAAATGAATTCTTAACTCCTTTTTGTGAAAGAACAAAAAATGCTATATAAAAAATTTGTATATAAGGATATTGTTAAATATGAATCTTGGCACGATGGGTGCCAAGGTTAATTTAATGACCAATGTAACTTGCGTATATATATATATATTATAGGGTCTCAGATCGATATGTCAAGATTTTATAAATGGAATGACAAACTTAATATACCCCCCATTCTGGAAGTGGAGGGTATACAAATAATTGTCAATATAAAAATTAACAATTCTCAATATCTGCGCGTCAGTTGGAGGAATTTAAACGCCGAAATTTATGATTACATCTGCAAGCATTTGGTTGTTACCTCACTTATCTTTCTTTTTTCAATATTCCCCGTAAAAGTAAGAATTTGGAAAAAATCCCCTTTATTTTGCGAGTATACAGAAGGAATTCCATGCTTCTAGCTGTTTGGTACCATTTTTATCACTTTTTTTGCAATTCACCCCTCAACTGATGAACCATGCAGAAATCCAAAAATTGTGCTCTTCTGCTGCCGTGCTTTCAAAAATGCTACCATGCTTTCAAAAGACAAATAGACAGGAGGACTGAACGGTGATCAATAATATATCGCTACCCGTAATGCAAAAACCGAACTTAACTTTTCATAATTTTTGCGGAGAAGTAATATGAAAACCATTATGGTTAAATTAGCGTTTTTTCTGGATACTTTCAAAATAGAAAAATAAATGTATTTTTTTCGTTCCATCAAACGAAAACTATACAGTATAAAATATAGTTACCGTTTCAAAAAAAGACTAAGACTAATAATGTGGCCAAAATAGGGTAAAATCTTGTGAGGATGTGTATTTTGGTGTAAAGTACTATTGTCAATAAAAATCTCAATTTTGGATTTTCGTCCCTTTTGCACTTCTGGTGACGATATATATTTTTGCGATATTTTAAGTTCTTACTTCTACCATAAAGAGTTGAGATTTTACTTCATAATTGCTGCGCCAAATTCAGGGTAGGCACTTTCTCAGTGATTGTTTAGAATATTATTTGATGTATTTAAGTTCGGCAAACGAACTAGAATAACATTTTAAATTACCAAGCTACTATTTTCTAGACACATTGAGATGTAGTTTTACAAGTTCAATGATACTTGATTGTATGAAGAACTTGGCATAAATTTAAGTAAACAAATTATAGTATTTCTCGGAAGAAACACATTTTTAATTAAAATTTTCATAAATGAATGAATTTCACAGCACAAAAATCTTCCTTTCTTAAAACCTAGGAAATTTTCATCATTTACACAATTTGTAAGAATTTTCTATTTGATTAAAATATATTTTTCAAAGTTAATTTCACCATACAAACATCGATCCCTCTTAAAACTAGGAAATTTTCATCACCACAAATTTCAATTTACACAATTTGTACGAATTTTCTATTTGATTCAACTAAATTTTTGAAAGTTAATTTACTACCCCATTTCTAGTAAATAGTCTATTTAATATGTCTTTGAGATAAAAAATCATTACAGACATTTTTTTCATTTTCCCACTTTTATGGACATTTAAATTGAAGTGCGAATTGTACTCTGATTTAGGACGACTATTTCTCTTAGTGTAAAAAACCTGCTATACTTGCACCTCTACTCTACCGTTAATACTCTGTGACATCATTTCAATTACTTCATGATTACTTTCTCAACTATTGATGTTTACATTTATTTCGCCTGCACGAATCTAACAAATATTGTTTATTTATTTTCATTTCAAATGTCATTATTCATGTTTTATATTGTTTACAACCGAGCTTTTCGACAACTTTCGCCAAATCCATTTCATTAAAGGACTTCTTAACTTTTGATAGATGACCAGCGAGTTTGTCCAGGCAATATGAACAACACACAACCTCTCTGCCCACGAACCATATGTTCTGTTAATTTCGAACAAATATAAACTTTTTAAGCCAATTTATACGAATCGACCCCATACTGTCGTTCGATGCCGTTGCAACATATTTTTGATTGAACGCATTCAGGGTGGATTACTAAAACAGCAAATCAATTTTAATCAAAATGGGCAATGGGCATGTTGGTTGGTTGTGACAACGATGTCATTCGTAGGTGGGCAATGGGCATGTTGGTTGCGACAACAATGTCATTCGTAGGTGTGTGTGGTTCGACGGGTGGTTCGTCAAACCTTCCCATAGGCAAATTAATACAAGGAAAGTTTTTGTTTTGTTGTTTCGTGTTCGGAACATGTTCGTTTGTTTTGTTTTTCACACACAGTCTCATCATGTGCGTTGGCTGGGCTTGCTTGTTTGTTTGCTCCGAACTAAAGCTCTGCAAATAATCTTATTAATCATTTACAATTTGTTCGGTGATTGATTGTTCGAGTGTCGAGACATCCGATGAAATGATGAACTGATGAAAAAGGCTTAAGAGGGAGGGAAATTGAATCAAACAACAAGACCATTACAAACGAATCAATGTTCCCTTTTTGTTTGTCTGCGTGGAGTAAATAATTCGTCAATATTTACAGGATTTCAAAGAGTAACCAACTGTTGCAGACGGTGGAGCAAAATAGAAGAATATTATGAGGAAAATTATGTAGTTTTATACCCTCCACCACCAGGATGGGGTTATACTAAACTTGTCATTCCGTTCGTAACACCTTGAAATATAGACCTGAGACCCTATAAAGTATATATATTCTTGATCGTCATAAAATTCTAAGACGATCTAGCCATGTCCGTCCGCCCGTCTGTTGAAAGCACGCTAGCATCTAAACGAATGAAATGAGCTAGGACATCCACATTTTCCACAAATGTGTCTTATAGTCGTAGATCGGTTGGGATTGCAACTTGGCGAAATCGGCCAAAAGGGAAAAAATGTCCCTCACAAGAACTAAAAATACCCATAATAACCCCTAATATTTTAGAGTATTTAAGCCTCTTTTTTCAATATGTCTGCTTGTACTTACTTGATATCGGGTATGCACATTCCCCCTATAGCAAAACGTGCCCCATAAAGTGATTCTTATTCGTAGGGGGTGAAATGGAACAAAAAGGGCTAAAAATGGTACCTATCAAACGACAACAGCTAGAAACACGAAATTCGGAGTGTTCATTCCTCGAATTGAGTAGATACATAATACGAAAGTATTTTTTCCAAATTCATACTTTTAAGTGATAAATTGGAAGTAGAGGGATAAAAATGGTACCCACCAAACGGGTGCACATAGAATAATGAAATTCAGTGTATATATTCCTCTGATTGCGTAGGCACGTAAAATAAACGGATTTTTCGAAATTTGTACTTTTTGGGCTTAAAATGGAAAAAGGGGATAAAAATGGTACCAAACAAATAAGCATATTTCTTCAATATGTCTGCTTGTACTTACTTGATATTGGGTATGCGCATTCCCCCTATAACAAAACCGTGCACCATAAGGTGATTCTTATTCGTAGGGGGTTAAATGGGGCAAAAAGGGCTAAAAATGGTACCTATCAAACGACAACAGCTAGAAACACGAAATTCGGAGTGTCCATTCCTCGAATTGAGTAGATACATAATACGAAAGTATTTTTTCCAAATGCATACTTTTAAGGGATAAATTGGAAATAGAGGGATAAAAATGGTACCCACCAAACGGGTGCACATAAAATAATGAAATTCAGTGTATATATTCCCGTAGGCACGTAAAATAAACGGATTTTTCGAAATTTGTACTTTTAAAGGATAAAATGGGAATAGAGGGATAAAAATGGTATCAACTAAACTGCTACAGCTAGAATGGTGAAATTCGGTGTGCACATACTTCTAAGTGCGTAGAAACGTAATATAAAGATATTTTAGAAAGTCGTACTTTTAAGGGGGTAAATTAGGAAAAAGGCGATAAAAATGGTACCAACCAAATGGCCGCAGCTTGGATATTCGGTGTATACATTCCTCTGATAGCATATCCACGCAAAATAAAAGGTTTTTCCAAATTCGTACTTTCAAGGGATACAATGGGCACAGAGGGATAAAAATAATACCAACAAGCGACTACAGCTAGAATAATGAAATTCGGTGTGTACATCTTTCTATTTGCGTAGAAACTTAAAATAACGAGATTTTAGAAAATCGTACTCTTAAGGGGGTAAAATAGGAAAAGGAGATAAAAATGTTACCAACCAAATGACCGCAGCTTGAATCATGGAATTCGGTGTATATAATCCTCTGACAGCATTGACACGCAAAATAAAAAGATTTGGTACTTTTTACTTTTACGGTAAAAATTTGTTGAATCATGAAGTTAAGTTATTTTGCACTGTGTACGTGAGATAATGGATTTTCAAAATTTGAAGTTTTGGAATTAAAATAGAATGAAAATGCAGCCACTATCTACCAATTTATGTTTTTTTTTAATACAGCTACGGTCACAAAAATAGCAGCGACGTGATAAAAAATGTCGACAAAAAAATATCAGTTTTACTTCGAAAATCCTGAAAGTTTTTACGGTGATTGAAAGGTGGTATGGCTTTAAATAAAAAATTATGTTTTTGTAATTTTGTGAGTAAGCCTTTTGGTTATTTATGTCAAAAATGGGACCATTCAAAAAAATAGCAGCGCTAATGAAAACTACAAATATTTTGTTTCGATTCACTTTAATTGAAAACTTTTTAATCTTGAATTTAACACTTATATGTACTGACTTTATTGCTTAATATTGCTAAATAAAGTCGTTTCATGGAGTCGACTGGTATTTTGCACCTTTCATGCGGTATTTTTGACCATGCCACTATATTTTCGTGTCAAATATCGTTATTGTTTTTCAGTATTGTTAGTGAGACATCATTTCAGTCATCAAACTTCAAATTTTTGATTATATTGAGATGCGGTGTCTGCCCGAACCATTCCATAACATCGATATTATTGACTTCAAACCACCTTTTTGCGAGTTGTCTGGTGTTTTCGGGATAATTGATTCTGCATACGTAGGCATAATATTATGCAGTATTTTGATGTACTGGGCGGAGTCCATAGTAGTTCTGGGCCAATGTATTGACCTAACTCCATAATATGAAAAACACGCCCAAGCTATTATGCTTGATCCTCCCTATTTGACAGTTTGGTACTATACCTGGAGATGTATTACGTGTTCTGTGGACGTCTTACAGACTGTCACATCATATAAAACCATTTTTGATTCAATTGACCATAAAACCTGCACCCACTTTTGGTTGGCTACTGCAGGTGATTTTTTGCGAATTGCAATTTTTTTGTGACATGTCTTTTATTTTTTTTTCGGACTTCGGGCTTATAGATTATGTTTTCTTAGTATTCTACGAACATTGCAAACTCTCAAAGATGGACAGACATTTGTTTTTATTTCGGTGGCGGGCGTAAGTGAGTTTTTTGTACTAGACATTACTATTCGGCGAATGGTTGTAAGTGATATATACTGATTTTTTGACGTGTTTTTGTTTTTTTTTTCTTCTTATAATATCGAATTTCTGATCATTTTAGTTGAACACTCAGATTTCAAACATTTTATACAGGGTGCGGCTAAAGTTACTATATGATGTAAAACAATTGTAACTTCTTTGCTTGCGAGTATTTAACTTTTTCTTTTTTCCTATTTCAGAAATTAAACTTGGGAGAATATTTAAAAATGGAGCGCTAAACAATTGCGCAATTGCGCTTGGAATTTGCTAGAGCACTTTTAAATCTCGTTGATCAAAATGAAAATTTTTTGTCAAATTTAATGATGACCGACGAAGCGCATTTTCACTTGAACGGTTTCGTAAATAAACAAAACAACAGATTTTGGGGATCCCAAAATCCCAAAAATCTTCATCAGAAATCTTTACAACTAAAGGACAACATTCAAGAAGAAATTGATCGTATACCACAAGAAACACTCAACAAAGTTATGGAAAATGCCATAAAAAGAGCTCATTTTTGCGTTAGAGAAAACGGTTCTCATTTAACTGATATTATTTTTCATAATTAATGTAAAACAAGTAAGGAAAGGCTAAAGTCGGGCGGGGCCGACTATATGATACACTCCACTTTCCAACCGAATACAGTCCAACTCGGTAAAAAAGTGAAAACGGGAAGAATTTTTGTATGTTTCCTAATCATAGGCTAATACGACCTGGTTCGATTTGTCAAATCGATAAGAATATTGTATCGGGGCTATATCCAAACATGGAAAAATGTGACTAACTTTCACAATAAGTTCTTCCAGTTCAAATATAAGGTGTTATGCTCACTTTGAAGAAATTCGGTGAAAATTCGTGGTTTCTGGGGCGGAAAAAGTTAAATCGGGAGCGAAATTTGTATGGGAGGTATATATAAATCTGAACCGATCTAACACATTTTTACCACAGGTGTTTCTAGTTGAAATATAAGATGTTTTTCCAATTTTGAAGAAAATCTGTTAAAAAATGTGGTATCTAGAGTGAAAAGTGTCAAATCGGGAGTGAAATTCGTATGGGGGCTATATCTAAATCTGAACCGATCTGACCCATTTTCACTATAGGTATTTCTAGGACAAATATAATATATTTCGCCTAATTTGAAAAGGATCTGTTAAAATATGTGGTTTCTAGAGCGAAAAAAGTCAAATCGGGAGCGAAATTTGTATGGGAGCTATATATAAATCTGAACCGATCTGCCCCATTTTTACCACAGGTGTTTCTAGTTGAAATATAAGATGTTTTGCCAAATCTGACGACAATCCGATACAATATGTGGTTTCTAGAGCGGAAAAAGTCAAATCGGGAGCTAAATTTGTATGGGAGCTATATATAAATCTGAACCGATCTGCCCCATTTTTACCACAGGTGTTTCTAGTTGAAATATAAGATGTTTTGCCAAATCTGACGACAATCCGATACAATATGTGGTTTCTAGAGCGGAAAAAGTCAAATCGGGAGCTAAATTTGTATAGGAGCTATATATAAATCTGAACCGATCTGACCCATTTTCACTACAGGTGTTTCTAGTTGAAATATAAGATGTTTTGCCAAATCTGACGACAATCCGATACAATATGTGGTTTCTAGAGCGGAAAAAGTCAAATCGGGAGCTAAATTTGTATGGGAGCTATATATAAATCTGAACCGATCTGACCCATTTTTACCACAGATGTTTCTAGTTGAACTATAAGATGTTTTGCCAATTTTGAAGAAAATCTGTTAAAATATGTGGTATCTAGAGTGAAAAGAGTCAAATCGGGAGTGAAATTCGTATGGGGGCTATATCTAAATCTGAACCGATTTTCTTCAAATTAAATAGCGTTCGTTCTTATCCCGAAAAACTTCGTTGTACAAAGTTTCATTTGGTTATGTCTACAATTGCGACCTGTATCGTGATTACAAGAATAGATGGACAGACAGGCAGACAGACAGACAGACGGACGGACATTGCTAAATCGATTCAAAAAGTGATACTAAGTCGATCGGTATAATTAACAATGGGTCTATCTCTCTTCCTTTTGGGTGTTACAAACAAATGCACAAAGACGTAATACTCTCGTGGAGTGTATAAAAATAACATAAAATAAACTTTCTTTTTATCATACATTTTTTGTTTTTTTTTTCATTCCATTCAATAGTTATTTAAAAAAACAAATCTTATAGTTACTTTAGCCGCAACCTGTATGAACTCGATTTTGTTCTCCACAATGTTCTCCTCGCCCTGCTTATGAAGAAAAATAAAACAATAACATTTCAGAAATAGTTACATTTCACAATATCTTATTTATAACATCAAATCGAATTGAAAAATGAGATAAAATTCTTTTTTCTTGAGATTTTTTTGAATGCTGCTATTATTTTGACCGGTCCAAAATGTCGAATAATCCAAAAAATGTGAAATTTCTTAAACAATTATAATCGTATCACCAAATAAACAATTATTTTGTAGCTTTAAAAAAATTATCACACAAATAAATATATGAAAATGTATCCTACGCTGTGGTGCGCTGCTATTATTTTGACCGCAACTGTATAAATTTAAGAATATTTATTTATTGAATTGACTTGCAGTATTATTTCGATATATATAGTGTAAACGTGTTGGTATACTTGCCTTATAAGCGTGGATTGAAATAATAAAAATATTATATTTATTTATAAAATTATTTTTTTAAATATTTGTATTTGTTTTGGTTTGGCTATATTAAAAAATATATATTTTCCTGCAATATTACTGCACTTCTACGAAAATCGAATGGAATGCAATTCATGGTAGAGGGTATATATGCAGTTTTTACTTGTTTTTGTTAAAATCCATTAAAAAACTGCTGATGATTGCGATGAGTTCAGTTCAAACATTTTGACCTTGTCTATTGTAACTGCTCCTTAATGCTCTACCAGAACAGAGTTAGAGCAGGGATGCTGCAATTATCGTGATCTTAACCATTTCCTCATTACCTTAAGATTCTTTCTCAATCAAATCTATTTAATGCTTCCAACCCACTGTAAGGGGCACTCCCACACACAGCAGACACACAAGCTTCCCATAATCAATTCAAACGTAGGCAGGAAAAACCGGATTACTCGAATGTGATTGATATCATTCAAATATCGATATTTACATGGAAGAACGACGAAATAAATGAAACAAATAAACAACATTTGCCGGGGACACTTAATGACTGATGATACAAAAGGCTGTGAAAACGAACGGAAACAAATCATTGGACACAATCAGGGCAGGGATTTAATGGGGAAATGAATGAAAGGATTTACATGACTTCGTTTTGTGCCTGCCCCCTATCCCACCCGGTCTACGGGCCAACACAATAAATTAACGGTAATGGCATTTGGCACATACGTCTGGTTTCCGGTCACCTCTCCCTCCACCCAACGGAAACGGATGTTAACATAAATTTTGTGAGAATTTATTTTTATTATTTCCGTGTAAAACACTATAGAAATAGGACATATCCAGGACATGTTAGACAAGACTAAATTAATTGTATCTCTCTTATGCGTGATCCTAGAGCCAACGAGGATACACACGTGCACATAAACCATTGTATGTGTGTTTGGTATGGCTCAAAAAAGGTAACAAAGTTTAATTGTTTCCTTGGCCATTGTTAATGGCGTATTTTATGTACGCCATTTGTCTGCACCACACACAGAGAGCGTGAGAGCGAGAGAGAGAGAGGGACGGAGAGTGGTTGATGAACAACGACGAGGTCATAAACTTACACGACTCGTTAAGTGTTATTGGCTGTAATGGCCTTTTGAAAATCCCACTCCATGTCCTGGAAGGTGTAGCCACTCGTTTGCTCTTCGTCCTGGTTTTCACCAAGTGATTGCACAAAATTAATCATGTGGCATGAAGCATTGATTGGATTGCATGACCACACGATTGCATATTTGTACGTGTGTGTGTGTGCAGACTATAAATTAGTAGTAGGTGTTCCTAAAGGTGTCTATAAAAGTTTAAAGAGAATTGTTGAATTGTACCTCCAAAGTAGGAGGATAATGTCGCGAGTTTAATGGGTTCCCTGGCGGCATTCGTAATGTGGAATAATGGCAGATTTAATGTGGTCATTGAGAACAATATCTACCAAGTAGAGAGCAATATCCAGCAGAGATATAAATATATCATTTCGTTCCGAATCGAATTTTTCCAATGTCATATTTTTTGAAAATTCAAATAATTTAAATAATAATTGATATACATTACAATGCACCTCCATATCGTTACCCAAATATAAAAAAGACTCAACTAACATTTTTTTTGGCAAATCGAGATTTTTGGTTATTTTAACAAAACACAACCACTTCGGTCATAATAAACAAAAATATCGATTCGCAAAAAAATGTTAGTTGAGCGTTTTTTATATGTGGGTAACGATATGTAGCTTGGATTGTATCGAAGATGTGTGTATGTATTCTTCTCATAAAAATATAGGGAGCCATTTAAAATTTTAAATTTGAACTATTTAAATTTGATCTATTTGATTACTTTTACTTTGAAAGGTAGAAAAACATTCATTTTTATTTTCAGGTTTATATTTGACATTTGAAAAATAGGACGCTATATGTTCGAGCAAAATTGGGAAATATTGAAAACTTACTTCCAAAGTAGCAACTGTAAAGTAAGTAGTAGCAAACTGTAAGAAATGTATGTGTAAAATTTTCGAGAAGAGATCAGCCTTCATAAAGCTCATTTTCATCTCGGTGGCTATATCAATAAGCAAAATTGCCGCATATGGGGTTCAGAGAACCCACAAGTGACTATTGAGAAGCCAATGTATCCACAACGAGTCACTGTTTGGTGTGGATTTTGGTCTGTACTGAAAAATTGTGTTGATCGGATCAGGTACTGCTGAACCAGTCGTGGACTCATATGAATGCTATTGTGTTGCATTATTAAATAACAAAGTTCAACCTTTCCGATAAAATCAGAAATTTGAAAAAATAATCAGTATATTTTTATATATCGAGGGCATATATTAATTAGGCTGGGTCGTTGCCCATACAAATGGAAACACAATTTTCAGTCACCTCATGAAAATAAAGTTTGGATTGTTTAACGATTTTTTGCAACATATTGCGTTTCAAGCCGTCTGTGAGCTAAATGCTCCTGAAAATATCCCTAAAAATCATGTTTTTTGAAACCTAAATGATGAACATCGCATAGAAATTGACGCCGAAGCGCTTATTTTTGTAAAAAGAGTTTGAACATTTTGGATCTGAAAATCCATCTACTGTTTTAAATTATTTTACAAACATGGAGACAGGGACGTAATTGTTTGCCCGATATTCATCATTTAGACATCGAAAGGTATTGTTTCCTTCTATTTATTTTTTCAGAAACATACATACAAAATGTTTCCAAGAAATATGAGTTTTTAGCTGTCACATTGAAAAACCACAAAAAATCAATATAAACGTCCAATAAAGCGACCAATGAGTTACTCTAAAACAAGAATATTTTTTTTATTAAAAGTGCTTGCAATGTCTATTAATTCACAAACAAATTTTGGAAAAAAGTTCAACATAAAAAAATTACACGAGAAAAACATGATTTTAGAGGTGTTTTCAGGAGCGTTTAGCTCACAGATGGCTTGACCCAGTGACGAAATATTTTGCCGATCATCATTAAACAATCCAATCTTCATTTCTGGGGGTGACCGCTGCAATTTATTTTCGTGACCCATCCTAATATTTATATTTTGTGTCATAAAACTTTCAGAATCCTAGATGAAGAATGTTAAAATATAAGCAATTGCAAACCCGAATTTTGGATTTTTCAACAATTGCAGCGACTGGCTACATATGGGCATCTCCCAAAAAAGGTCTACCAAAAAAATGTAATCAAATCACATTAATAGCTTTTTTTTCCTTATTTCGACAACTTTTTTTATTATGAAACTTGAAGTTAACTTGATCTCTCTCATTTAAGTTGAAGTGTTATAACGAAAATTACTAAATTTTTTTACTACGAGTGGAAAATTTTGTCCCGTCCGTTTTGTCGTGTGCGTATTTCTGCTGTACCTAATTAAAAAAAAATTAAGAGATAATAATCATATTTCATAAATCTAGGAACAAAATATATCCTCTGACCTTCATTAGACATGTATATGTAAGGAAAAACAAAGTTCTCAAAAAATCACTGAACTTTGTATATTTCTATAAAAGTATTTCTTCAAAAGTACTTCTGTTTTTCCGTGTAAAATTGTTTATAATTTTGTAAAGGGTGATTTTTTAAGAGCTTGATAACTTTTTTTTAAAAAAAACGCATAAAATTTGCAAAATCTCATCGGTTCTTTATTTGAAACGTTAGATTGGTCCATGACATTTACTTTTTGAAGATAATTTCATTTAAATGTTGACCGCGGCTGCGTCTTAGGTGGTCCATCCGCTTAGTCCAATTTTGGCATTTCCACGTTTTTGAGTAACAGAGACCCAATTGGTGCGAACGGCGACGAATCGAAAATTGGTGGTCATCATTAACACTGGCCGATACAGCTGCGATATTTTCTTCAGTTCGCACTCTACGTAAGCGTGTTGGTGGTTTAATGTCCAACAATGTAAATTTGGTGCGAAATTTAGTCACAATAGCCCGAATAGCCGCTTCAGTGGGTCGATTAAACTGACCATAAAATGGAAGCGCGCAATGAACTTTCTTAACAGAGCACGCATTTTGATAATAAAATTCAATAATTTTCAAGCGTTGTTCGTTTGTAAGACGATTCATGATGAAATGTCAAAGCATACTGAGCATCTTTCTCTTTGACACCATGTCTGAAATCCCACGTGATCTGTCAAATACTAATGCATGAAAATCCTAACCTCAAAAAAATCACTCTTTACTAATTTGTACTAATTCCTGACGATATACTTTTAAAATGTAGTACTTAAGCGCTTTAGAACACTAAAAAGGCTGATCGGCTTTTTCAGTTTCTTTCTGGTTTTTGGGGTAGTTTAATACAGGATATGGCCTTTAAGAGCCAAAATTTTCTCTTTTCACAAAAAAGAGCTCTGCGGCGTCAATTTCCTCTCTAATTTCATAATTTATGCATTATTCGAAAGGTATTGACTGCTGCTATTTATCTTTCGTAAAATACTACCACAAAATACGGAAACATTTTTAGTTGTCAATATGAAAAAACAAAAAAAACTACTATAAACATCCAATAAGTTACTCTAAGACAAAAATCAAAATTTATATTTAAAGTGCTTCCAAGGGTCCATTAATTCTGAAAAAAAAATTGGCAAAAATGCAACGTAAAAAAAATTACACGGGAGCGTTTAGCTCACAGACGGTTTGATCTAGGAACGAAATATCTTGCAAATCATCATTAAACAATCCAAATTTTATTTTCCTGGGCTGACTGGAAATCGTTTTTCCATTTGTATGGACCGCGACCCAGCCTAATGTACATACATACATGTATGTATGTATATATACTCTTTAACCTCGTTTCTCCCTTAAAAGTAAAAAACTTTGAAAAAATTTCCTTAAGTAGATGAATTTCTCGATTCTAGCTGCAACATTTCGGTTGGTACAAAATTGTATCCATTTTTCTCCCGTTTCCAGCTTAAAAAAGCAAATTGGGAAAAATATCCTTATGTTTCGTGTCGAGTTTCATTTCATGAGACTTTCTTCAACATTTGGGTTGGTAATATTAACATACATATATCCCCTGTTCAGCCGTCAAACCAGCAGGGGTTTATCAGAATCAAAGAAAGTAAATGAACAAGAAGGTCCGACCGTCTTATTACAAAATTCGAGCGAGTACGTTAGATTAAAATGTGAAAAATAAAATTTAAGAGCGAGCTGTCGTCGGTTTTGACAGAAATCATTCAAAATAACATAAAAATTTCAAAATTAAGAACGCCGGGAACAAAGAAGAATACGATAATTTTTGCCTTATTTTTCAATAAAATGCTTTGCAATTAGTTAAATAAAATAAAATAAGTAAAATGTTCACAAAATTCGAGTAAAATACGATACAGTTTCTTGGTATTTTAATGTTGTTTGTCGTTGCTTTGTGCTGTTTTCTTTAGTTGATTCACAATTAAACAAAAAACACGAAACATATTCATTTTGAAACACCCATTCATCACCTAAGAGTGGGAAAATGAGTGTCGCTCTTACATTTACATTTTAATCGCACGTAACTGTCAGAAATCAAAGAGTCGGACGGACCTTCTTTATAGATTTATTTTCTTTGATCAGAATGTACCTAACTTGTATCCCCTCTGTAATTATTACTTTCGTTCTTCGATTCATATTAATCGTTGCTTATCACCATCCAAATTGTGTTAAACACACAAAATACCGTTCATCGTCATAGCTAGTCACTCTACACAACAATGGTCCAGTCAAGTAGTCCAACAATCAACACAACTCATTTCCCAACTCAACAGACCAAAGCATTAAGTCGTCGGTACAGTCTTCGTTGCTGACTTCGTCGCTGTTTTCGCTCAATGTTCTTGTTGCTCTTCTCTCATCACCACCACCACCACCATGTATGTACTCACCATCGATTTGTTGTTGAACACCTGCGTTCAAGGTCAACTTCTTTTTCGTTTCTTCTTCACTTTTTGTTAGTTTTTTAATGTGTAAATCTTGTAACAAACATTCTTTGTTCACTTTTCATTGTCGAATAATTTGAATCATTTTTTTGTTTTTTAAATAAAAGTTTGGTTTTGTGATTTTCAAAGTAAATTGTGGACTTTCATTTTGATAAAAGGATATGAGAGCTTTACCATCCACTTTAGCACTGTGTCTCTCCTAAAATTAATTTTGTATACCCTCCACCACCCGGATGGTGGTATACTAACTTTGTCATTCCGTTTGTAACACCTTGAAATATAGATCTGAGACCCTATATATTCTTGATCGTCATAAAATTCCGCCCGTTTGTTGAAAGCACGCTAGCATCTAAACGAAAGGAGCTAGGACGTCCAAATTTTCCATAAATGCGTCTAATACTCGTACATCGGTTGGGATTGAAACTGTTCGAAATCGGCCCAAAGGGAAAAACTTTTCCCTCACAAGGAATGAAAAAACCCATAATAACCCCTAATATTTTAGACTATTTAAGCATATTTTTTCAATATGTCTACTAGTACTTCCTTGATATTGGGTATGCGCATTCCTCCGATAACAAAAACGTACACCATTTTTATTCGTAGGGGGTGAAACGGGACAAAAAGGGATACAAAATGGTACCTATCAAACGACAACAGCTAGAAGTGTGTACATTCCTCTAATTGTGTAGATACATAATATAAAAGTATTTCTTCGAAATTCGTACTTTTAAGGGGTAAAATGGGAATAGAGTGATAAAAATGGTACCAACCAAACGGCTGCACCTAGAATAATGAAATTCCTCTGATTGTGTAGACAAATAAAATAAACGGATTGTTCGAAATTCGTAGTTTTTTATTTTTATGGTAATTTGTTTTATTTTGTTGGTAATTTGTTGAATAATTTTGGAGTTAAAATAGAATGGAAATCCAAGCAACTGTACCCACTTATTGTATTTACGTTTTTTTAATATAAACAGAATATATATTTTTTGAATTGATAGTGTAAACATATTGGTAGCCTTATCTTATAAGTGTGGTTTGAAATAATAAAAATATTATATTTATTTATAAAATTATTTTCCAACATTTGTATTCGTTTTGCTTAAGCTATATTAAAAAAGAATTATGTTTTCCTGTAATATTACTGCACTTCTACGAAAATCGACAGCCCCTGTGGAATACAATCCATGGTGGAGGGTATATAATGTCCGGCCCGGCCGAACTTAACGCCGTTTTTACTTGTTTATTATTTATATCATCCATTATATATTGATTTTTAGGTGAAAATTTACTCATATTTCTTGTCCTTTTCCTGTCTAATTTATTGAGAATCTTAAAAACAAATTATGTATGGCTTCCATTTCGTTTTCACCCACGTGCACAATATCTGAATTCACTTGTACGAGGTCGGACTGAAAATTTGTGAACAATTCAAAAACATATTAATAAATATTTGTGATTTATATTGAGGAATAAGGTCAAAGTGATAGCGACAATCGAATGGACCTACATCATGGCATGGATCAATAAGGGGCCAGTTCTTAGCCGGCAAAAAATACAAAGAAACAAATTTTTGTCGCCTGCCCAAGATACATGTTCATTAGGATGGGCCACGAAAATGCAAAATATTTTGTCGCTGGGTCAAGTCGTATGTGAGCCAAACGCTCCTGAAAACACCTATAAAAATCAAATCACCGTGTAAATTTTTTACGTTGCATTTTTGTCCACATTGTTACGTTTATTTCTTTTTATCAAAAAATTTAATTAAAAAATTTAAAAGTGATTTATTTCAGCTTTTGAAAGTAAATTTACTCATTTTTTATTCGAAAAATTAGAATAATTCTGAAATTAGAACTGCCTCAAAAACAAAGCGGTTCTAATTTGCGAGCGTCTACTGTATTTTCACTTTTTTCCGCTCATTCACCGAATTCAAGCTCTCTAACGGGGAATTCATAATCTCTTTTCTTTCTCTCCGCCCTCGACGCAATATAAAAATCACGTCGTATTGTGCTTACAGTCATGCACTCCTTAATGCTCTAACTTGTTTGTTGTGAGATAACTTTCTCCTCCGTGTCTGTCCCCCTTGAGGGACTGCAACAAGACAAGTTGCAACCCACTCAACCTCTTCGAACGTGACAATATTGTAGCTGTCGCATAGTTTGCATTGTAATTTCGGATTTCTGGATAAATCTGTTGCAGTTACCTTTTGGGGATTAAAAAGCAGCGAAAGTTATTAGAAAATTTGTCAAACCCGAACCCGAGCAACCCTGAACAAACAAATGATATGTTGCGATGCGTTGCGTTATGAATGTCAAACGGAAGGTAACATGTTCAAACACACTGACTGAACATGGTTGTAGGTGGTTGGGGGCGAAAGGGTGCTGTGCAGAAATTTTAATAAGGTTGGGAATGCACATACATGTGAGTACACATTTCAGGGATGAGTTAAGTTTGTTTTTTTTCTCTCTCCATCCCTCTCACCATCTCACTCTCTATCTGTGTGAGTATAGTTTATGCATTGTGGTAGTGAATATTATATAGAGTTTATTTTGTGGTTGACAATAGAAATATATTTTGTTGCTGGCGTGGGGATATGGAATAATCCACACAATTGTTGATACATATTTAGCATATTTTCAGTGGCAAAATTGTCACTTTAATTTGAAGATTTAAAGGGAGCAACTGATATAATTTGAGCGCCAAAAATGTGAATGAAAAGAAAGCCTCTTTAAAGTTATTTTTTGATAAGACTTCGACTATTACTGCTCTAGAATACACATTTTACATGGGATCATGACCAAATTTTCAGGATCGTGTTATATTTGAACTAGAAACAGCTCAGGGGATAGTGGACCATATGGGTCTATGTTTTGATATAGCCCCAATACAAATGTGGCTCCGATTTACAATATTACTGCTCTAAAATGCACATTTTACATCGGATCTTGGTCAAATTTCTCACACAATGTTACGTTTGGACTAGAAACACCTATTTTGAAAGCCAGCGATATAGGTCAATGTTTTGGTATAGCCCCCATAGAAATGAGACCCCAGTTTACACTATTATCGCTCTAGAACCCACATCTTACATTGGATCTTGATAAAATTTTGCAGATCATGTTATATTTCAATAAAGAAGAATACCTACTTTGAAAGCGATCTATAAAGGCCCACTTTATAATGTAGCGCCCTTACAAATGGGCCCCTTTTTTATTATTACCCCTCTGGGACCCATATTTTACATCGGAAGTTTATCAAATTTTGCAGATTGTATTATATTTCAACTAAGAATACATACTATGAAAGTCAATTATATGGGTCCATATTTTGGTATAACCCCCATACAAATTGTGCCCCCATTCAACTCTATTATCGCTCTAGAACTCACATCTTACATTATATATTGATGCAATTTTGCAGATCATGTTATATTTCAATAAAGAATACCTACTTTGAAAGGGAGTCCACTTTTTATTGTAGCGCCCTTACAAATGGGCCCCATTTTTATTATTACCTCTCTGTAACCCACATTTTACATGGATGTTTTCTAAATTTTGCAGATTTTATTATATTTCAACTAGAAACAACTACAATGAAAGTCAAATATATGGGTCCATATTTTGGTATAACCTACATGCAAATGGCCCCCATATTGCTCAATTACAGCTGATCATTATATATTTCAACTAGGAATAACTGCCGTGAATGACAACTATATAGGTCTATGTTTTTGGTACTGGCCCCAAGATTTGTAATAGGCCTCCTACAAATGTCCGTCCGAGTTATCTTGATTAATTTTTCCAGATCATGTTATATTTATTTCCAGAATACCTGCCAATGCCTATATTTTCAAATTCAACTGTCCCACCAATTTTTATTAAAACCTTTACATTACCATGGACCATATTAGTGGACCGTTATGCAAATAATCAAATAATCACCGCTCATATGCACCTTCCGATTTGTTGGTAACACTCTGGATTACAGCCAATCTTGATGAAAATAATTTAATATTTTTCACTAGGTGCAGCTACAATGAGACTGGATCACAGCGATTTTGTTTGTGTAAAATCGCCCCTTAAACAAATCAAAACGAGGCATATACGCAGGGAGAGGTGTAGGGTAGCATATAGTCGGCCCGCCCGACTTTAGCCTTTCCTTACATGTTTTGTGTTACATTTTTTCTCAATTTTTTTATTCAGAAAGCACTTTACATATAAATTTTGATTCTTGTAATAGAGTAACTTATTGGTCGAATTATTGGACATATATAGTATTTTTTTTGTGGATTTTCACAGTGACAACTGAAAACTTTTTCGTAGTTGGTGGTAGAATTTTATAAATATATTTAAATAAACAGCTGCATTCAATACCTTTCGAAAGATGCCTAATTGATGAACATCGGAATGAAATTGACGCAGCAGCGCTCATTTTTTTGCAAAAAAGAGTTTGAACATTTTGGCTGTGAAAACCATCGCCTGCAATAAATTATTTTACAAAAATGGAGTCAGTGACCTCATTTTTCGTCCGATATTCATCATTTAGGCATCATTAGAAAGGTATTGATTCGTCCTATTTAGTTTTCATTACTCCTCTTACAAAATGTTTCCAAGAAATATGAGTTTTTAGGTGTCACCTTGAAACCCCACAAAAAGATTAATATAGTTGTTCTAAGACAAGTATAAACATTTTTATTTAAAGTGCTTCCAAGGGTCTATTAATTCAGAAAAAAATTTGGACAATTCTCCAAATGAAAAAATTACACTGGAAAAACATGATTTTGAGAGGAGGATTTAGCTCACAGATGGCTTGACCCAGGGACGAAATATTTTGCAGATCATCATTAAACCATCCAATCTTCATTTCAGCCGGGGTGACCGCTATAATTTATTTTCGTGACCCATCCTAATGTATATAGAATCTCAAAGCCTCTTTTAAGTTTTTTCCATAAGACTTCGATTGACAATTTTTCGTTTTTTTTTTCTAGAGACTTTTCAAGATTTTTGTATTTTTTCCTTTTTTTGTATTTTTTTTTTTTTTTTTGATAAGACTTCGATTGGAAGTTTATCGTATTTTTGCTAGAGTCTTTTCAAGGTTTCATATCCAAGAACATATGTATGAAGTATGTCCACTGTTACCTTTACACCTCATCTTCTTTAACGTTTCTATTAATGTCGAACGGTCGAGCTTTTATCCTTATCCCTCCCTAAATATTTATTATACAAAGTAAACCTTCATTATGCGGCGCTTTCTTTAAATACATTTCCACCAACACGCCAACATCTCAACTCATCGTCACCTCATTCACAACCGCAACAACAACAACAACATTTCCTGCCACATTGACCCAACGTTGCTTGTTGTTGTGTCATTTGGTTAAGTGAAATATCCGTTTGTACATCGGATAAAAAAAATCATTCAAATGAATCTAATAAACACATGTTAACTTGCAGTACGTGCTGGAAGAAATCTCGTCAATATCGGAAAGTCATCCTCCCACAGGTTCGTTTCAACCACGGCACAGCAAACCAACAAAAACACCAAATGGCAGCCACCTACATTTCCTCTCCTTAGACAAGGCTAAGAGGCTCTCTCGTTTAACGTATGACATGTACATGACCAAATGTACACAATCGTACATATGTGAGGTGGTGTGTGTGTGTGTCAATGTGTGCGTGTTAAGTGGCATACAATGATTGGCTGATGGAGGGTTGGCACAATGAAAATGCATTTTTTGCAGCAGAGCTGTGCTATGTTTTGTGTCATAATTCACATAGTTTGGGCAGGACAACAATTTATGTGTTTAAAATTTAGCTCATTGGTCATGCAATACCAACAAATGACAGGTCGCACAGTGCTCCGTCCTCCATACTAGCATTGGACAAAAATGGAAAGTCCTGTCAGAATACAACGAAACTTCATTTCTAAATGGATTATGATGCACTGAATTAGAAAATATTAACGGTTTATATGTAGCATTTACGGTTTTACGGTTTTTTTACTGAATCAATGGGCATATCAACTAGGCCTGATTTCAAAAAAATTGTCCGAAAATGTAATAGTTTTTAGAAATGGTTTTAGTGGGAATATTTAAAGTAACTAACAAAATAAATATTTAAATATAAGATAAAATTAAGTTTAATAAAATTAATTTAATATAAATAAATTCGTATTAAACTAATGAGTAAAAAATAATTTTAAATACTTTTTAAACAATAAAGTAAAAAAGAATCGAAGGCGGAGAAGAATTAGCTTGTTCTCCAATATATTAAAGTTGTCAAAAATTATTATAAAAACAATTTCATCGAATTTTATGATGTTTCATCAAATATTGGGAATATTTAATAATAATATAAAAATTATTAGTTTTTGTTGTAACTACAAAAAACCAAAACAAATATTAAAAATTAATATTTAATAAATAATTAAAAATAATATTTTTGAGATTTTAAATAATAATTTTTAATATTAAATATATAAAAAATAATCAAAAAATACTTTTAAGATTTATAAAAAATCGTACCACGTCTCAGCTATTCAAAAAATATAAGAATATACTAAAAATCTGAAATTTTTTTGTTTTATTTTCATAGATGATAAATAGATAAATTATGATGAAAAAATCAGCGAATTTTATGAAGTTGTTATCTTGTTCATCAAAAGTTCAAAATTTTTCAAATATTAATTTTTGAATATATATAAAAATTATTTTAAAATAATATTTGTAGGATTTAGAAAAAAATCAAAACTCGTACCACTTCTCAGCTATTCGAAAAATATCTGAATATACAAATTATGAAATCCGTCTAAAAATATATTTTTGAAATATATTTTCCGTCAACTACTCATGAACTAATCTACAAAATCTATATATTTACTGCACAAACAAATAAGTAAGAAATGCAATTTTAGGCAATTCAAAAATAAAATAAAAATATTCGGTATAAAGAATAAGATTTTGTTGTTCTTTAATAGATTAAAGTCCAAAATAAATTATTATAAAAAATCTGTGATTTTTTTTAAATATATATATTTAAATATATAAAAATTAATTAAAAATAATATTTTTAAGATTTAGAAAAAGTCAAAATTCATTCCACTTCTCATCTATTCAGAAAATACAAAATAAATCAAATAAAAATATATTTTTCAAAAATACTTTCCTTCAACTACCCATGAACGAATCTACAAAATCAATTTATTTTACATACAAATAAGTAAAAAATTAATTTTAAATTAATTAAAAAATAAAATAAAAAAAAATCGGATAAAAGCGGAGAAGATTTTGCTTTTTTCTACTAGATTTAAGTCCAAACTAAATTATTATAGAAACAATTTCAGCGAATTTTATGATGTTTTCTTCCTTGAGTATCGAAAATTGGGAATATTTTAAAATATTCATTTTTAAATTTTAAATATGTATATAAAAATTAAAAAAAAAAAAAATAATAATATTTTAAGAGTATTCAAATCCATCAAAAATGTTATATTTTCATAATTTACAATTTATTTTTGCAAAATCAATTTATTTTACATACAAATCGCACACTGTCTGGAGCCCGAAACAAATTTATTTCTATGAAAAATCTATGCGGAGAATCTATCTTAGTTGGACTATAAATCTCAATGTACTATAATAAAGTATACGAAAATGAACAGAAATTTCTAGAAATTATCTGACATTAAATAACAGATTTATTTAGATGACCAGAGCGGTAGATAGATGGCAGACTGGCCAATGGACAGATGGATCAATGGTCATTTTATTAAGGATTCAATTGGCCGATCTCTAACCAAAAATCTGAATCCATTAGACATTTCTGACAAAATGGCAAAACATCTCCAAATTTTTCTGAAAATAATCAGACAATCTCTGATCAAATATCAGAAAATTGTCAGACATTTCTGGCAATAATCTGACATTTTAATTTGAATTTATCCACAACAGTTTATTTCAAACTTTCTAAAAATAACCTGTCCTAATCTGTCCTCCGCCATTTTGACAACACAGCCGAGATTAATCTCCTAATTTTCTGAATATAATCTGACTTTTTGCAACATGTCTGAAGCTAATCGTTTGTTATCCGAACATGAACCAAAATTTCATTCAAACCGTTGACTTAAGGCGCTATTTAACTACTTTTTAAACTTTTCTGAAAATAATCTCAAATCTGTTCTGCCCTACTACGAGATTTTGATCAGAAAATGTTCAGAAATTTCTGACAATTGACTGATATTGGCATCTGCAATTTTCCTTCGATCCTTGAATTAACCTGGAAAACATTTTTTAAAACTTTTCTGAAAATAATCTGATATCTGTACTGCCCTTCTCCGACATGTTGACAACACAACCGATTAATCTCCGAATATTCTGAATAAAAAGTGATTTTTTAAAATATGCTTAAATCTTTTCATTTGATATTCCTCCGGGCCACAGTTTGCCCATTTCGTTTAGTCCGCCAACCATAAAGTAACCAAACATGACACGGATATGACGATATTCGTAGTCTTCCTCGTACTCATCGTGCGTGTGTTCGAATAAACTTATCTGCTTCACCTTTATGGGAATTGAAAGTCATTTGGGTAAATTGCACGTATTATTAAAGATTGAAGATAAATCATTTATTTTAGCCCACCTTTTACGCCGTAAATGCGTTTATTACCCACCCACCACCAACCGCTCACACGATGCGAGTGAGTGAGTGGCATGACGACGTGTGCGTGCGGGTGTGAAATGGATAATTTCAACATTTCTGTCCTGTCATTATTATGTACAGGATTCGTTAATTGACAGCATCACTTTCACGTGTTCCTTTGACTTAAAGCATGGGAAGTCGAAGGCCAAAAAAAAAATTGAAATGTATGAAAGCATCGTTTATATGGAAAACTGGGAGGCAATAAACTGATATATCATACTTCTGAAGCAGAAGGTACAGTCGGAGAAAAGGCATAAAAAGTACCACGAAAAGTGTTCCTCCCAATCAATTCCCTGGAATCTCTACTAGGGCAATACTACAATTTTGCAGCGATGCGTTGTACTCAATAACAATAACAATATTAATAATAAATAAATAATTAAATTCAGTTGACCTTGATACAGGTTTACCAAATTTAAAGCGCTTACATGCACTTACACTTACACTTACACTTACAAGTATAACACTAATATTTCTTGTGTATCTAATATAAATACACAAATAATATAAATAAAAACTTGTTTAAGAATATTTATGGTGTCAAGCAAAAAACAAAACAAAACAAATTATTTTAGCGGCAACAACCTCATTAAAAAATGGAAATATTTGAAAAGTTTCAAATATTAAATATATATAAAATTAAAATAATATATTATTTATTATTTAATCATTACTTAATTTAATCATTTAATGCATTTCTTTTGTCTTCTTCTTTGGACTGTAATACAATTTATTTCAACTGCTCGATGTGAATTGATCTTGATCTTGAGACAGGAGAAAATACAAATTCAAATCAATAAGACCGACATTTTAAATCAGAACTCCAGAAGAACAATTGAAAAAAATAAATAAAAGAAAAGGTTGCAGAAAACCTACTATATTTTTTATGTATTCTGGTCTCTCAATTAAAAAATACTCACAATTTTAGTTGTTATATGAATATATACTTTTTTTGAACTGGGATATTGTCCGGGCTCAAGATCAATTTGCATCTATATTTAATAGAATGCAAATTTATTTACAAATGGCTTGGTGACATTTATTACTTGGCTGCAGACTACCACGATCATGATTTCGACCATGTCAAAAGTCTTTTCAAGTGGCTTCGCAGCGACTTTTCAACATCAAACCCGGCCTCTGTAAGGAGATGATTCTCACAAACGAACGAGAAGCACAACTCACTTGCCGAATTTGCGTTTAAAAAATCGCACCAAGTAATAAAGTACATATGCCATCTTACAATCATTGAGTTGCATAAGTATGTGTATATGCAGGTATAGTTACCCAGCAATACTTCTGCCGTGCCAACGCTCATTTGTTTTAGTTTTTTCGTTTGTATTTTTTTGGTCTGTAATCAATATTTGATTTGAACTGGGATATTGTCCTGGCTCAAGACCATTTTATTTTTAATTTTTTAGTGAAATTGTCTATTTTTGAAAAGGTTGTTCTAGAGTTTTTAATTTTACTCGAGAACTATTTGTCCGACTTTATTCATAATAAATATCAAAATACGAAATTTAATTATCTCCAAGATTTATTAATCTTATTATATTTCAATTTGAAGAGTAGTTTCCGAGATATGTATAAAGTAATAACTTTTCGCAAAATTTCGGATTGAAAAATATAATGCACTTTTGGTAGGTTTTCGATTCTAAAAAATATTTTTTTGATTTATTTCCCCCTTTTGGGCATTGTGGGATTTTATACATATTTTCAATGACTTCGAACAATTTCAGGTTGAAAAATAAAATTTTATTGTACGTTTTTCGATTGTAAAAAATATTTTTTTTTTTTTTTGGATTTATTTTCCCCGTTTTGGGCATTGTGGGATTTTATACATATTTTCAATAATTTTGTCGGGTTGACAAATAAAATTCAATTGTTTTTGTACGTTTTTCGATTCTAAAAAATTCAATTTTTTCGGATTTATTTTCCACATTTTGCGAATTGTAGGATTTTAAACATATTTTCCATAACTTTTCGCAAAATTTCAGGTTCAAAAATAAAATTCAATTGGTTTTTGATTCTAAAAAAAAATAAAATAACCGTTTTGGGATTTGTGGGATTTTAAACATATTTTCAATAACTTTTCGCAATATTTCGGGTTGAAAAATAAAATTCTATTGTTTTGGTACGTTTTTCGATTCTAAAAAAATTTTTTTTTTGATTTATCTTTCCATTTTTGGGAAAATAACTTTTAACAAAATTTCGGGTTGAAATATAAATTGCAAGTGTTTTGGTACGTTTTTCAATTCAAAAAATGGGATTTTATCCCCGTTTTGGCAATTTTCAATAACTTTTCGCAAAATTTCGGGTTGAAAAATAAAATTCTATTGTTTTGGTACGTTTTTCGATTATAAAAAATATTTTTTTTTCAGATTCTTTCCGCATGTTTGGGAATTATGGAATTTTTAATATATTTTCAATAACTTTTCGCAAAATTTCACGTTGAAAAATAAAATGCCCCAGTTTTGGTACGTTTTTATGATTTTTTTTTTTAATTTATTTTCCCCATTTTGGGATTTGTGGTATTTTAGACATATTTTCAATGATATCGCAAAATATCAAATTCAACTGTCTTGGTACGTTTTTTTATTTTAACAAATTTTTTTTCGGATTTATTTTAACCGTTTTGGGAATTGTGGTATTTTTAAACATATTTTCAATAACTTTTCGCAAAATTTCACGTTGAAAAATAAAATGCCCTAGTTTTGGTACGTTTTTCGATGCAAAAAAAAATTTTTTGGGATTTATTTTCCCCGTTTTGGGATTTGTGGTATTTTAGACATATTTTCAATGACATCGCAAAATTTTAAATTCAATTGTCTTGGTACGTTTTTCTATTTAAACAAATATTTTTTTCGGATTTATTTTCTCCGTTTTGGGAATTGTGGGATTTTTAAACATATTTTCAATAACTTCGCAAAATTTCAGGTTGACAAATAAAATTCAATTGTTGTGGTACGTTGTTCGATTTTAAAGGATATTTTTCTTTTGGGATTTATTTTTCCCGTTTTGGGAATTGTGGGATTTTTAAACATATTTTCAATAACTTCGCAAATTTTCAGGTTGACAAATAAAATTCAATTGTTTTGGTACGTTGTTCGATTTTAAAAAATATTTTTTTGGATTTATTTTCCCCATTTTGGGAATTAAAAATTTAAACATATTTTCAAAAACTTTTCGCAAAATTTTGGGTTCAAAAATAAAATTCAATTATTTTGGTAAGTTTTTCGTTTCTAAAAAATATTTTTTTGTGATTTATTTTCCCCGTTTTGGGATTTGTGGGATTTTAAACAAAATATAAACATTTTAAACAAAATGAAAATTCAATTGTTTTGTTGCGTTTTTTTTGATTCTAAAAAATATTTTTTACCCGTTTTGGGAATTGTAGGATTTTAAACATATTTTCAATAACTTTTCGCAAAATTTCGGATTATAAAATAAATTGTAAATGTTTTGGTACGTGGTTCGATTCTAAAAAAATATTTTTTGGATTTATTTTCCCCGTTTTGGGAATTGTGGTATTTTAAACATATTTTTATATATTTTCAATAACTTTTCGCTAAATTGGGGGTTGGCAAATAAAATTCAATTGATTTTAAAAAAATATTTTTTTCAGGATTTATGTTCCCCATTTTGGGAATTGTGGGATTTTTTTATGAGAAATCACAAAAGAAGAGAATTTGCAATCGTGTTTGGTCTTTCAAGGCATCACCTCTAAGTCATTCGCTATATTTTGTGAGGTCCTTTTAAAACACTCCTAAAAGTATGCTTCATAAATTGCAATTGGCAACGCAATTGTTACTTCAGTCCATGTTATATATTTGGGGTTTGGTTGTGGGCGGGAATTTTCCTTGGAAATTTGAGGGGCCTAGCTGGATCCTGATAATTTTTCCAACATCTTAGGTGGAAATCTTTCACTGTGCACGGTAGCTTGTAGCTGCTGCTACGATTGTAAACCAGAATTACCAGAGCAAAGGAAATTATCATATTGCAAATGTCAAACAATCAACATCACAAATATTTGGCCAAAGGCCAACGTTCAATTGGCACGTAGAAGTTTGAACTGAGCTACCCCGAAACTTTAGTGCGACTGCGCAAACGCATGAAGATACATTAATTATCGTCACCTTAACAATTGCGCATCATGGATTCCAATTTAACCATTTTACTCGTGTTAACAACGTTTTTCGCATTTTTCATATGGAAATATTTGCAAGGACTCTGGATCTGGCAGCGTCAAAATGTTCCCAGCATCAGTGTTCTGTGGATAATCAAAAGGACCTGGGAGCGACATTTACATGTGGCCATGCATGAGGTCTATCAGAAAATGTGCCAAGAGCGAACACCTTTCAAGGTCATCGAAACGTTCCTGGTGCCCGCCCTCGTTATACAAGATCTGGATGCCATCAAAGATGTGCTGATCACACAATACGAGCTGTTCTCCGAACGTGGCCTGTATGTCAATCACCAGGATCCTCTTCTGGCGAATGTGGCCAGACTCGAATACAGTCTGTGGAAGCCGTTGAGGAGGAAATTCGCCATGGCACTGACACCAGCCAAAACGAAATATATGTTTCCCATGTTTGAGAAAGTCGGCGATCAACTGATGCAGCTGCTGCGGGAGTCGATTTCCGGTGGCAACAACATTATGGAAATGTATGATCTGTGCAATCGTTTTGCCATCGATTTCATTGCCAACATAGGCTTCGGCATCGATTGCAACAGTTTGAAAGATCCGGCGGCTGAATTCAGGTACCAGGGTAATAAGGCTTTGGGTGAACATTATCGGCCCTTCTTCGATCCATTTGCCCGGAAATATTCAAAGCTCATGCAATTCCTGAATATCAAATATCACAGCAAGGAGACAATGGACTATTTCACAAACATCGTCAAGCAAACTGTGGAATACAGGGAACAGAATGGGGTTAGAAGAAATGATTTCATGGATATCATGATCGAATTGAGAAATGACAGCGAATGCAATGCCGAGCTGTCGTTGACGACGGAATTGTTGGTGGGACAGGTTTTTGTATTTTTCGCCGGAGGTTTTGGCAACAGTTCCAGCACCATGACTTATGCCCTCTACGAAATGGCGCGTAACCAGGAAATACAGGATAAAGCTCGCTCGGAGATACAAAGTGTAATGAAGAAAAATGGCAATAACTTAAGCTGTGACAGCCTAAGGGAAATGACGTACACCAATCAAATTATACTGGGTAAATATAGGCAAATTTAGCAAAATTCAAAAAAAAAAAATTCAGGATTTATGATGTTTAGAATCTTCTCACATTAGGCTTGGACAAATAATTTCCACATTTAAAAATAATACTTTTTATTTGAAAAAAAAAAAAAAATGAGGGAAATTGTGAATCTTTGTAAGGGGAAATGTTCCCCGATTTAAATAACCTAAAAAAAGAACAAGCCTCTAACACCGAATTCTAATAGAGGGGCTGTATCGGCTTTGTGAAAGTTTACGTGTGAAGGTCATTTTAGAAGCGGGGTCAATATTTCCCCACTTTTGAACATTTTTATGATAAATCGGCATAGGAAACCTTGTAATCCTTACATTTGAAGTATACCATTTGTTCAGCAAACTTACTTAAAACACTGCGGGGAAGATTTTTGTAGAACATTTTAACCCTCTAGCTCCTCAATATAGGGGTCTTTTCGGTCCCATTTTTAGAAAAGGGTAAAAAACACCCCTTAAACGGGGATTTAACGATTCAAGATGTTCCACAAATATTGGAATTTGCCTTAACATTTTTATCAAAAAGAAATTGACGTTTCTAAATTGAAGGAAATTACAGAATCTTGAAATTTAGAATCTTGTCATAACCTCAAAAAATAATGCCTCAAAAATAATCGGTTTATTTGAACAAAATAATTAATTCGCAATAAATGAGGGAAATTGTGAATCCCGGCGAGGGATAAATTTCCCCGATTCAGATTCAGAGGGGGTTGAAAAAATAGTAAACGTGTATAGGCGTTTTGAATGTTTACGTGGGGAAGTCATTTTAAAGGTGGGCCAATATTTCCCCCCTTTGGCACATTCTTACAATGAATCCCTAAATTTTAGGTATAAGATGTATTCAGCAATAATACTTAAAACACTGCGGGGAAGATTTTTGTAGAACATTTTAACCCTATAGCTCCTCGGTATTGGGGTCTATTTGGTCCTTTTTGGAGAAAAGGGCAAAAAACACATAACACAGGGATGAAAATGTTCCACAAAAATATTGACCATAAAATTTTTATCAAAATAAAATGAACGTCCTAAATCCAACAAAATTCCAGAATAGTAAATTTAGAATCTTTTCACCTTGGCTTAGACAACGTGGAAATTAATTCTACGCCTCAAAATAATCGTTTTTATTTGAAAAAATTAATTAATCCGCAGTAAATGAGGGAAATTGTGAATCCCGGCGAGGGATAAATTTCCGCGATTCGGAATCTGATAGAGGCGGTTAAAAAAAGAATAAACATGTATAGGCATTTGGAAAATTTACGTGGGAAAGTCATTTTAAAGGTGGGTCAATATTTCCCCCCTTTGGAACATTCTTACAATGAATCGCTATAGGAAACCTTGTGATCCCTACATTTTAGGTATAAGATGTATTCAGCAATAATACTTAAAACACTGCGGGGAAGACTTTTGTAGAACATTTTAACCCTCTTGCTCCTCAGTATTGGGGTCTATTTGGTCCTTTTTAGAGAAAAGGGTAAAAAAACACATAACACAGCGATGAAAATGTCCCACAAAAATATTGACCATAAAATTTTTATCACAATAAAATTAACGTCCTAAATCCAAGGAAATTACAGAATAGTAAATTTAAAATCTTTTCACCTAGGCTTAGACAACGTGGAGACTAATTCCACGCCTAAAAATAATCGGTTTTTTTGATAAAATTAATTAATTCACAATAAATAAGGGAAATTGTGAATCCCGGCTAGGGATAAATTTCCCCGATTCGGATTCTGATAGAGGGAGTTAAAAAAAGAATAAACATGTATAGGCATTTGGAAAATTTACGTGTGAAGCCATTTTAGATATTTCCCCCCTTTGGCACATTCTCTATAGGAATCGCTATAGGAAACCTTGTGATCCTTCCATAATAAGTAAAGGATGTGTTCAGCAATATTACTTAAAACACTACGACGAACATTTTTGTGGAACATTTTAACCCTCTAGCTCCGCAATATAGAGGTCTTTTGAGTCCTTTTTGAGCAAAAGGGTAAAAACGCCCCTAAAACGAATCGCTATAGGAAACCTTGTGATCCTTCCATTATAAGTAAAGGATGTGTTCAGCAATATTACTTAAAACACTACGACAAACATTTTTGTGGAACATTTTAACCCTCTAGCTCCGCAATATAGAGGTCTTTTGGGTCCTTTTTGAGCAAGAGGGTAAAAAACACCCCTAAAACGAATCGCTATAGGAAACCTTGTGATCCTTCCACTATAAGTAAAGGATGTGTTCAGAAATATTACTTAAAACACTACGACGAACATTTTTGTTGAACATTTTAACCCTCTAGCTCCGCAATATAGAGGTTTTTAGGGTCCCTTTTGAGCAAATGGTAATAAACACCCCAAAAAAAGGGGTTTAGCGGGTCAAAATGTTCTACAAAAGTATTTGCCATAAAATTCTACTGCCAGTAGAATTTCTACCATAACTCAAGACTCGAGGAGGAACATTTTTGTGGAACATTTTAACCCTCTAGCTCCTCGCCATAGGTATCATTTTGGTCCCGTTTGTGCAAAAGTGTAAAAGCAGGCCTAAAATACGGGTTTAGCGGGTCAAAATGTTCTACAAAAAGATTTGCCATAAAATTCTACTATAAGTCTCTGAATACACCAAAAGTCAAAACTCAAATTAAATGTCAGAAATATAACAAATCTAAAAATTCATTTTAGTGTTAATTTCGTATTTTTTCTGAATTGACGCTGAACTCTCCCACAAAACCGAATTTTTGGGGAATGATGTGAATGGAAAAAATATTCTACGTCAAATTTCACTATAAGTCAACGAACAAGAGAAAGCTGTAGATATAATATATATAACAAAATATAAAGGGTGATTTTTTAAGAGCTTGATAACTTTTTTTTTAAAAAAAACGCATAAAATTTGCAAAATCTCATCGGTTCTTTATTTGAAACGTTAGATTGGTCCATGACATTTACTTTTTGAAGATAATTTCATTTAAATGTTGACCGCGGCTGCGTCTTAGGTGGTCCATCCGCTTAGTCCAATTTTGGCATTTCCACGT
Source organism: Polietes domitor (assembly GCA_947397865.1). NCBI lineage: Eukaryota > Metazoa > Arthropoda > Insecta > Diptera > Muscidae > Polietes > Polietes domitor. The sequence goes on along the minus strand of OX377622.1, from coordinate 136,529,886 downwards.
TTTTGAGTAACAGAGACCCAATTGGTGCGAACGGCGACGAATCGAAAATTGGTGGTCATCATTAACACTGGCCGATACAGCTGCGATATTTTCTTCAGTTCGCACTCTACGTAAGCGTGTTGGTGATTTAATGTCCAACAATGTAAATTTGGTGCGAAATTTAGTAACAATAGCCCGAATAGCCGCTTCAGTGGGTCGATTAAACTGACCATAAAATGGAAGCGCGCAATGAACTTTCTTAACAGAGCACGCATTTTGATAATAAAATTCAATAATTTGCAAGCGTTGTTCGTTTGTAAGACGATTCATGATGAAATGTCAAAGCATACTGAGCATCTTTCTCTTTGACACCATGTCTGAAATCCCACGTGATCTGTCAAATACTAATGCATGAAAATCCTAACCTCAAAAAAATCACTCTTTATTTTATTAAAATAAATAAAAATATCAGGTTTAATCGATTTTGAAGGTCAGACTATGTAAATTAAATATGTGATAAAATAATTATTAACAAAATTAGATAAGATTGATACTTCTAACAATATTCTTCTTCTTTGAATTCCCTCCTAAACTCTGACCCTTTTCAGAAACCCTTCGCAAATATCCCTCGGCTCCTTCTTTGCCGCGCTTCTGCAGTCAACCCAGTAAAATCCGAACTGCTTCGGGTTCCATAGACGTCCCGGCTAATACCACCTTTATTATACCCGTCTATGGTATACATCATAATCCGGAATTTTATCCAGAACCCGCGGAATTTCGTCCCGAACGATTCGATGAGGAAGAAGTGGCCAAACGTCCATCCGGCACTTATTTTGGATTTGGTGGCGGACCTAAAATATGTGTAGCCGAAAGATTTAGCCGCGCCAAGCTGACCTTCTTTTTTGCCCTGGTCCTCTCTCACTATCGTCTGCTGGTGTGCGATAAGACTCCTAAGGAGATATTGTTTGACAGAAGGCGCATGTTCAATCTAAGTCCGAGAGGAGATACATTTTTGAAATTGGAAGCTCTTGAGGGGGCTGCTCATACAAGCCTGGCTCCGAAGGACGAATAAAGGATAGATGTCAATAAAATTGACACATTGCTATCGCTAAGTTTGAATTTCTTTTATTTACACGGGAAATTGTCGACAATAAAAATATTTTCTAATTGTTTTGAAATTTTTGAATTTTAGTAGGTCACATATAATTTTTAACGCTGTTTTGCAAGAAGTAAAAAAGAGTTAATTTGTGACCATTATTTCTTCCGTTTTCGAATTTACCATTCTCACAAGAACTCTGTGTGAGTGTGTAGAGATAAATTCGACAAACGTCAAGCGACATCGTTGTGTTCATGCTCATACAGTTGCTGACCAGAAATAGCATATGTATAGGCAGCAGCAAAGAGAATGAAACAACTTGATTCCCCAACTCATGTTCGGCTACTTCGCACAAGAGGGCGCCAGAGGTAGAAAGTTATTATCGAAAGATTCAAGTGCCTACTGATTCACTGAATAAAATTTTTTTACAATAAACATACTTTTCAAAACTTCTATCGTTGTGAAAAAATATTCAAAAGATAGGTATGTTATGGGTAAACCTAATTCGAGTACGCCGAATGAAGATTAATATTATAAATCCAAGAACGATCAAAGATCACAAATGTTCTCATTTTTCGACCACATATCGGATGTATGTGGGATTCTCTACGTATAAATGAAGAAGTCTACTTTTTTTTGCAAAATATGTACATTGTAGTCGCTAAGCGCCCGTAGTCTCATAACACATATTTTCTATTTATTTTGGATATTAAAACTGGATTAAACACTTAGTTGTGTTTAATCCAGTCAATGATGCGCCGCGCGTAATAAAATAATGTAATTATATTAAATAAGATTTTGCTTTGCTAATTAAATAAAATATTATACAATAACTAAATTAAAAATTCAAATTCTTAGTCAATAATAAACAAGTAAGGAAAGGCTAAAGTCGGACGGAGCCGACTATATGATACACTTCACTTTAATTTCAATGTCAGTGTTTGACAAACAAAATGTTATATTAGAAAGGACATCTGTATATTGAAACATTGAACGATGTGACCCGCTTTCACCATATATGTTTAAAGGTGAAATATAAAATTATTTTTTAAATTTTTTTGTTTTTAATATAGTGAAACCAAAGGCTATATTAAAAATCCATGGTAGAGGGTTTATAAAGTTCGACCCGGCCCAACTTAACACCTTTTTTACTTCTTTTTTTTTTTGGAAACATGAATTACAAATTGCGAGTTTTGAGTTACAAATGACGAGTTTTGAATTGCAAATGACGAGTTTTGAATTTCAAATGATGTCTTTTGAATTACAAATGACGACTTTTGAATTTCAAATGTTGTCTTTTGAATTACAAATGACGAGTTTTGAATTCCAATTGATATTTTTTGAATTTCAAATGGAATTTTTGAATTTCAAGTGATATTTTTTTAATTGCAAATGGAATTTTTGAATTTCAGCTGGTGTCTTTTGAATTTCAAGTGATGTCTTTTGAATTATATTTGGAAAAGGTGTAGAAACATCTATGCCGATTTGATTATTTCGGCTCTAGAAACCACATATTTTAACAGATTTTCTTCAAATTTGCCAAAACAAATTATATTTCAACTAGAAACAGCTCTGGTAAAAATGGGTCAGCTCGGTTCAGATATGTATATAGCTCCAATACAAATTTCGCCACTGAATTGATTATTTCCGCTCTACACCATTATCAAGTGTAATTCAAAAGACACCATTTGAAATTCAAAAATTCCATTTGAAATTCAAAAAATATCAATTGAAATTCAAAAATTCCATTTGAAATTCAAAAAATATCAATTGAAATTCAAAAAATATCATTTGAAATTCAAAACTCATAATTTGAAATTCAAAACTCGTCATTTGTAATTCAAAAGACACCATTTTAAATTCAAAAGTATTCATTTGGAATTTTTGAATTTCAAGTGATATTTTTGGAATTGCAAATGGAATTTTTGAATTTCAATTGGTGTCTTTTGAATTACAATTGAAAAAGGTGTAGAAATAGCATATTTGAACTGATTTGCTTAAAATTTGGCAAACTCAAGCTGATATTTCAACTGCAAGCAAGTGAGTCAAATCGGTTCAGATTTATATATAGCATCTTTCCGTTCTAGAAACCACATATTTAATAGATTTCCATCAAATTTGGGAAAGCGTCTTATATTTCAGAAAACCTATGCTAAAAATGTGGCAGATCGGTTCAGATTTATATATAGCTCTCATTTAAAGTTTGTGTTCAAATTTTTTTACAAATACAGATATAAGTATGAATGAAATGACCTTTTCATATCTACACCACAGGGTATATTGACAAGGTGTAGGGTAACATATAGTCGGCCACGCCCGACTTTAATCTTCCTTTATTATACCTACGTTTTCCAGCTTTTTCTATAGGAGTATGTAAAAAATCGATTTCGAAAAAATTACAGTTATATCATTTTAGAATTTAGCTAATAATATACGTATGTGTGTGTGATTCTGTAAAACCAAATATGAAAAAGATTCTGCGCACATTCTCGCCTCGCTTCTCTAAGAAGGCCTACCAGAAGGACTAATCATCAGCATTTAGAAATCCTATACTCATTCTCGACCGCCTTCTTTGAAAAGGCATTTGGAAATACCTTCTCATTTCCAATTAGAATGCTGGGAGAATGAAGGCAGTACGGATGGTGTCGATTTTATTATTTTTACACGTACGACACCCATTCCCATTCATAGCTCTCCATAACGCTACAATATCCACAGTGTCGTAACGATTGTAAACCTGATTAGCCAGTCTAGGTTTAATGGTTATACTTTTTTATGCCAAAATGTACTTATTTATTTATATATTTATACATATTGGATGGTTGAAAACACACAGTGCGACTGCGCAAACGAATAAAGTAACATTGATTTTCGCCTGCATTGTTAATTGTATATTAACAATTGCGCATCATGGAATCGACTTTAACAATCGGCCTTATACTATCAACGTTCATTGTGTTTGTTATCTCGAAATATTTGCAAAAGCTATGGTTCTGGAGACGTCAAAATGTGCCCACTGTGGGAGTTTGGAACTTGATCAGAAGAACCCGCGCCACACATTTATATGTGGCCATGCATGAGGTCTATCAGCAAATGTGCGAAGAGCAGCAGCCTTTCAAGGTGATCGAAACGTTGTTAATTTCCTCGGTGGTGGTACGTGATCTGGACGCCGTCAAAGATGTTTTGGTAACGCAGTTTGAAAATTTCTTCGACCGCGGCTTCTATGTCAATCGCAAGGATCCTTTGCTGGCGAATTTGTCCCGGCTGGAATATGATCTGTGGAAGCCGTTGAGGAAGAAATTCGCCTTGGGTCTTACGCCGGCCAAAATGAAATATATGTTCCCCACTTTTCTGAAAGTCGGCGATCAGCTGGTGGAAGTGTTAAGGGACAGCATTTCCCGAGGAGATGACACTATGGAAATCTATGATATCTGCAATCGTTATGGAGCGGATTTCATTGGCAACATAGGCTTCGGCATTGACTGTAATAGCTTGAAAGATCCAGCTGGCGAATTCAGGCACCAAGGAAATGAGGCTATACGCGTTCACTTTCGGCCGTTTTTCGATCAATTCGCCCGGAAATATTCGAAACTTATGCATTTGCTAAATGTCAAATACCACAGCCAGCAGTCAATTGACTTTTTCACAAATCTAGTCAAACAAACAGTGGAGTATCGGGAGAAGAATGGCGTCAGGCGAAATGATTTCATGGATATCATGATTGAGCTGAAAAATGATAGCGAAAGCAATGCCGAGCTGTCGTTGACACTGGAATTGATGGTGGGCCAGGCATTTGCTTTCTTCGCTGGGGGCTTTGATAACACTTCCAGCTCCATGACTTATGCCCTGTACGAGCTGGCTCATAATCAGGAAATACAGGAAAAGGCCCGGTCGGAGGTGCAACAAGTAATGGCGAAATATGGCAATAAATTAACCTACGAGAGTCTGGGGGAAATGTCGTACATCAATAAAATCATACTGGGTAAGTACACATAATATTAATATTGGGGAAAGTATTACAGGACTTACTCACTTATGGATCTGTAAAAAATTCCCCTCTTTTGCTCTTCTTTAAAATTCCCTTATTAACTCTCAACTTTTACAGAAACTCTACGTCTCCACGCCATAGCACATTCTTTACCGCGCACCTGCAATCGTCCTTGCACCATCCGAACATCCTCCCGATCCATAGATGTCCCAGCGGATACTACCATCATTATACCCGTCTATGGCATACATCATAATCCCGAATTTTATCCAGAACCTGAGGTATTTCGGCCCGAACGTTTCGATGAGGAGGAGATGGCCAAACGTCCACCGTGCACTTATCTAGGATTTGGTGGTGGACCCAAAATATGTGTAGCCGAAAGATTTACCCGCATTAAAATGACCTACTTTTTTGCCATAGCTCTGTCTCAATTCCGCTTCACGGTGTGTGAGAAGACCCCGAAGACGTTACTTTTCGACAAGAGTCGAATGTTCACGCTAAGTCCTCGAGGTGATACTTTTCTGAGAGTGGAAGCTGTTTGAGGGTATTCGTACAAAGGAGTTTGGTGATAAATAATATATTAAAATGTATCAAATGAAAATATTTTTAAATATCACATCATTGAAATTAATTCTTGCCAAGTTAGCTTGTGTGGAAGGTCCAACATATGCTCAAATATTTCCATCTTTATTAAATGTAACTAAATTATTGAGCCTTTAATCTACTCTAACAAGGTTCTGACTGCGGATTCTGATTGAGAGAGTGTTTTGAAAGTTTACATATGGAGGTAATATTTACCCCAATATTTCCCCCTTTTGCACATTCTTATGATGAATCGCCAGCGGAAACCTTGTCATCCTTACATTTTAAGTACGGGATGTGATCAGCAATATTATTAAAAACACAACAAGGAACATTTTTGTGGAACATTTTAAAACTCTATCTCCACAAGATAGGCATGCTTTTGGTGCTTTTTGTGAAAAAGGGTAAAAAATATCCATGAAAACGGATTCTAACGGGAGAAAATGTTTCACAAAAATATTTGGCATAAAATTCCATCACAAATCTCTGAATACAATAAAATTCAAAGGATATACGTGTATCGGCGTTTTGAAAGTTTACGTATAATGGTGATTTTACCGGGGGGTCAATATTACCCCTTTTTGCCCATTTTTGCATAGGAAACCTTGTGATCCTTACATTTTAAGTTTAGCATGTGTTTAGCAATCTTACTTAAAACACTACGAGGAACATTTTTGTAGAACAATTTAAACCTCAAACTCCACAATACAGGGATCCGTTTAGTGCCTTTTGTACAAAAGGGTAAAAAACATCCATGAAAAAGGGTTTTAACGGGTCAAAATGTTCTACAAAAATATTTGCCATAAAATTTTCTCAAAAAGAAATGGACGATCTAAATTCAAAATAGGAAATCTAGAATCTTGTCATACTAGGCTTAAACATTTCAACCCTCTAGCTCCGCAATATAGGGTTCTTTTAGTCCCTTTTGTGAAAAGGGGTAAGAAACACCCCTTAAACAGGACTTTAGCGGGTCAAAATGTTCTACAAAAATATTTGCCATAAAGTTCCACGGAATATACCAGAAGTCAAAACTCGACTTAAATGACAGAAATACGACAAAACATTTAATTCATTTCGGGGTTAATTTCGGACTTTTTTCGTGTTGGTGCTAAACTGTCCCACAAAACTTAATTTTAGGGCGATATTCTACGTCAAACTTCACTGTAAGCGAAACAACAACAAGAAAATATTTTCGAAAAAGTTTCATTTTGTTGCACAGTGTAACAAAACTATTCAAATTTTAATAAAACTGAAGAAGTGGCTTCCAATCAACCCGAGACTTTACAGATCAAAATGAACTTGGTGTGGATTATTGGGAGAAATGCACAAAAAGGGATAAAAATGGTACCAATGATACGATAACAGCAAGAATCATGAAATTCAGTATGTACATCCCTCTAATTGGGTAGACACGAGGGGATGGAATTTTCGCAATTTGTACTTTTGGGACGAAAAGGGATAAAAATGGTACCAATGATACGATAACAACTAGAATGATAATTCCAATGTGGACGCGAAACATAATGGATCCTCAAAATGGCACATACACTTGGTCTGTAGCTGGAATCAAGAAATTGAAAAGGGAAAATCCGGCCTGAAGAACAATTTTTTGTTTAGGACATATTTTTGAAGATTGCTGCCTCATGTTCACTTTTTATACCCTCCACCTCCAGGATGGGGGTATACTAACTTTGTCATTCCGTTTGTAACACCTCGAAATATCGACCTGAGACCTTATAAAGTATATATATTCTTGATCGTCATAAAATTCTAAGACGATGTAGCCATGTCCGTCCGTCTGTTGAAAGCACGCTAGCATCTAAACGAAAGGAGCTAGAACGTTCAAATTTTCCATAGGTTGGTTGGGATTGAAACGGGGCGAAATCGGCCCAAAGGGAAAAAAATTTCCCTCACAAGGACTAAAAATACCCATAATAACCCCTAATATTTTAGCGTATTTAAGCATGTTTTTTGAATATGTCTGTTTATATTTGCTTGATATTTGGTATGCGCATTCCCCTTATAGCAAAAACGTGCACCATAAAGTGATTCTTATTTGTAGGGGGTGAAATGGGGCAAAAAAGGGATAAAAATGGTACATATTAAACGGCAACAGCTAGAAACACGAAATTCGGTGTGTACATTCCTCTAATTGAGTAGATACATAATATAAAAGTATTTTTTCCAAAATCGTACTTTTAAGGGGTAAAATGGGAATAGAGGGATAAAAATGGTGCCAACCAAACGGCTGTACCTCGAATAATGAAATTCGGAGTATACATTCCTTTGATTGCATAGACAAGTAAAATACGCGGATTTTTCAAAATTTGTACTTTTTGGGGCTAAAATGAAAAAAGGGATAAAAATAGTACCAATCAATTGACCGCAGCTAGAGTCATGAAATTCGGAGTATACATTCCGCTGACTGTGTAGACACGGAAAATAAACGGATTTTTCGAAATTCGTACTTTTTGGGGTCAAAATAGAAAAAGGGGATAAAAAAAGTACCAACCAAATGACCGCAGCTAGAGTCGTGAAATTCGGAGTATACATTCCTTTGACTACGTAGACATGAAAAATAAAAGGTTTTTTCCAAATTCGTACTTTCAAGGGATACCATGGATACGGAGGGATACACCTGGAATAATTAAATTCGGTGTATACATTCCTCTGATTGCGTAGACACTTAAAATAAACAGATTTTTCCAAATTCGTACTTTTTGGGGTTAAAAAGAAAAAAGGGGATAAAAATAGTACCAATCAAATGACCGCAGCTAGAGTCATGAAATTCGGAGTATACATTCCTCTGACTGCGTAGAAACGGAAAATAGACGAATTTTTCTTTTCGAATTTTTTTTGGGATTAAAATGGAAAAAAGGGGATACAAATAGTACCAACCAAATAACTGCAGCTAGAGTCATGCAATTCGGAGTATACATTCCTCTGACGCATAGTCACGAAAAATAGAAATTCGTACTTTCAAGGGATACAGTGGTACAAAGGGATAAAAATAGTACCAACTAATCGACTACAGCTAGAATGACGAAATTCTAATTGCGTAAAAACGTCAAGGGGTAAAAATGGTACCAACCAAATGGGCGCAGCTGGAATCAAGGAATTCGGTGTATACATTCCTCTGACTGCATAGGCACGCAAAATAAAAAGTTTTTTTCCAAATTCGTACTTTTTCTTTTACGGCAAAAATTGGTTGAATCATAAAGTTAGGTTATATTGCACTATGTACGTCTGATAATGGATTTTCAAAATTTGTACTTTTGGAATTAAAATAGAATGGAAATACAACCAACTGTAGCACCCACTATCTACCAATATTTATGGTATTTAAGCTTTTTGAAAATATAAATATAAGAATATTTATTTTTTGAATTGGCGTATTGGTAGCCTTGCCTTATAAGCGTGGTTTATTAAAATATAATAAGGGTATTCGGCCAGGCCGAACCTAACGCCTTTGTGATTTGTGACTGTCTATTTTTTACCAATCACAATCAATCGATCAAAGTGTATAAGAATTTATGAAATAGTACCCATAGCATCCATATTGCCAATTTTCATATTCGACTTTGAATTTCCATATTTTTACCCATGAGAGAGACGCCTGCACTCAATATCAGAATAAAAGGCAGTTTGTGACGTAGTTTGCTATGGCGGAAACGATTTGGCTGTCCAATTGGAGATGCCACACCTTCTTAGCAACATGTATTTATATAAACACACAGCTTCAATGTTTGAAAACGAGTAGTGTGACTGCGTAAACGAATGAAGAGACATTGATTTTCGTTTCCCTTGTTAACGTTACATTATGAGTTTAAGTTTAGTAATCTTACTCATATTAACAACCTCCATTGTTTTCATTATCACGAAATATTTGCAAAAGCTGCGGTTCTGGAGACGTCAAAATGTGACAACTGTAGGAGTTCTTAACTTAATCCGAAGAACCCGCGACACACATTTATACGTGGCCATGCATGAGATCTATCAGAAAATGTGCGAAGAGCAGCAGCCTTTCAAGGTGATCGAAACGTTGTTAATTTCCGCTGTCGTAGTGCGTGATCTGGACGCCATCCAAGATGTTCTGATAACGCAGTTTGAAAATTTCTTTGACCGCGGCTTCTATGTCAATCGCAAGGATCCTTTGCTGGCGAATTTGTCCCGACTGGAATATGATCTATGGAAGCCGTTACGGAAGCAATTCGCCTTGGCGCTAACACCAGCCAAAACAAAATATATGTTTCCCACTTTTCTGAAAGTAGGCGATCAACTGGTGGAAGTTTTACGAAGCAGCGCTTCAAGTGGCAACACCATTGTGGAAATGTATGATCTATGCAATCGTTTTGCCGTTGATTTCATTGGCAACATAGGCTTCGGCATAGAATGCAACAGTTTGAGAGATCCCGCCGCCGAATTCAGGCACCAAGGAAATGAGGCGGTACGCGTACATTTCCGACCGTTCTTCGATCATTTTGCTAGGAAATATTCAAAATTTATGCAGTTCGTGAATGTTCAATACCACAGCCAAGAGTCAATAGACTTTTTCACAAACCTAGTCCAGGAAACTATGGAATATAGGGAGAAGCATGGAGTTAGGCGAAATGATGTCATGGATATCATGATTGAGATGAAAAATGATCGGGAATGTAAAGCCGAGCTACCGCTGACACTGGAACTGATGGTGGGCCAGGCATTTGCATTCTTTGCCGCCGGTTTTGACAGCAGTTCGAGCAGCATGTCTCATGCCCTCTATGAACTGGCTCATAATCAGGAAGTACAGGAAAAGGCCCGATTGGAGGTGCAACAAGTAATGGCGAAATATGACAATAAATTAACCTACGAGAGCTTGGGAGAAATGAAGTACATCAATAAAATTATCTTGGGTAAATATGAAAAAAATTATTCAGAACATTATTAACTGATTCATTTCCTGATTTGTGTTTTTAAATGAACTAATAAGGGAAATAAACCAAATCTGGCCAAGTCAGGATTGGTTCTCTTCATCTCCTCTCTGAAGTCCGTCACTAACTCTCAGAACTTTTACAGAAACCTTGCGCCTGTATACCATTGCACATTGCCTGCCGCGGACGTGTCATCGCCCCTGTAGCATTCGAACAGCTTCCGGTGGCATAGACGTACCAGCTCATACCACCATCATTATACCCGCCTATGGTATACATCATAATCCCGAATTTTATCCCGAACCAGAGGTATTTCGTCCAGAACGTTTCGATGAGAAGGAGATGGCCAAACGTCCACCCTGCACTTATCTAGGATTTGGCGACGGCCCCAAAATATGTGTGGCCGAAAGATTTACCCGCATGAAATTGATTTTCTTTTTTGCCCTAGTCCTGTCTCAATTTCGCTTTACTGTATGTGAGCAGACTCCGAAAAGAATACTTTTCAACAAGAGTCGAATGTACACACTAAGTCCTCGAGGTGATATTTATCTGCAAGTAGAAGCTATTGAGGGTATTCATACAAGGCAGCCGAGGGACGAATAATATGAAACTTATATTAAAAATAAAGACAATCATTAAAAGTCAAGACAAGGTAAACTAAGCAAACTAAAAATATCTATCCAATTTAAAGAAATGACCCTGTACAAGCATACGTATGCCCTATTTTCAAATTGGAATTTGAATTTTATCCACGAGAGAGACGCCTGCTCTTTTCTTTTTGTCACACTAATATATCATGTGTCATAAATTTGTCATATCTAGCTCTAAAATTAACAGAGTTGTTCCAAATTAGTACTACTGTATGCAATACATCATGTAGGTAAAACCGTGCCCTGGGTGCGTGAATTTGCTAAATACGAACACTGCTGTATCGACGTAGAACAAGAGAAGTGCGGTGTTGCCAGATTTGTCTTTAGATCGTTTTCCACAAAAAACTTTACCACATTTCTGAAAATAAATGTTCAAAGCAGTGCTTCATTTAAGTTAATAGGGCTGGTTTTCTTTAAGCCAGGATAACAAGCTGCGATAAGAAAAAGTTAGTTTCGCGCCAAATGTTTGTAACACCATGAAATAATCGAGCTAGACCCACCTTTAAGTATACCGATCGGCTTAGAATCACCAGCTGAGCCGATTTAACGATGTCTGTCTGTCCGTCCGTCCGTCCGTTTGCTGTCCATCTAAGCTTGTTCGCACTCTACAGGTCGCAATTGTTGTCCGATTGTCATGAAACTTGACAGAAGTTACTTTTTCTGGCCAGGGACCATCGGTATTGAATTTGGTGGAAATCGCTTCAGATTTAGATATAGCCCCCATACAAATGTCGCTCCCGATTTGACTTTTTCCGCTCTAGAAACCACAAATTGTACCCGATTTTGTTTAAAATTGGCACACCATCTTATAATCCAACTAATAACACTTATGCCGAAAGTGGGTAAGATCGGTTCAAATTTATATATAGTCCCCATACAAATGTCGCTCCCGATTTGACTTTTTCCGCTCTAGAAACTACATATTGTACCCGATTTTCTTTAAAATTAGCACAACATTTTATAGTCGAACTAGGAACATCTCTGCTGAAAGTGGGTAAGATCGGTTCAGATTTAGATATAGCCCCCATACAAATGTCGCTCCCGATTTGACTTTTTCCGCTCTAAAATCAACATACTGAATCCTATTTTCTTTAAAATTGGCACAACATTTTATAATTGAACTAGAAACACCTATGCTGAATGTGGGTAAGACCGGTTCAGATTTAGATATAGTCCCATATAAATGCCGCTCCCGATTTAACTTTTTCCGCTCTAGAAACCACATATTGTACCCGATTTTCTTTAAAATTGGCACAACGTTATATAGTCGAACTAGAAACACCTATGCTGAAAGTGGGTAAGATCGGTTCAGATTTAGATATAGCCCTCATACAAATATTGCTCCCGAATGTTTAACCGATTTTGGCCAAACCTTGCAATAAACATACATGGTGAAAGCAAGTCACATCGTAGCAGGTATCAATATACCCCCATACAAATGCCCTTTAGCCTTTCCTTACTTGTTCTATTTAACGAATATGGCTGTAAAACAATTGCTCCTTTGATCGGGAATCCTGTGTACGTTCATTGTTAGCATATTCATATGAATACAAATTTGTCACGTTCTTAAATAAATTACGCCTTGGGTCAATAGTTCTGAAGTTATGTGTTGCTAACTGGCACAAACGTACGTGATTCAATAATTGCTTGTGTTGGGGGATACGTATTTAATATTTAAATTGTTGTCAAAGTAAGTTCACCGACATTTCCATTCGACTTGCTTCAAATTGAAAACAAAAATATTTTTATATGAATTTTTTACTTTATTGCGACCTAAATGTCCGCATATTACTAAAACATATTTTTTATGAACTAAAGGGTGATTTTTTAGCTATTATATTTTTGGCAACACTGGTTTAAACAGCTGACACACGTTTCGTGTTTTGTTTCACTGTCTTCAGTTTGGTCTATAATTTAACCATGAATCGTCTTACAAACGAACAACGCTTGCAAATTATTGAATTTTATTATCAAAATGCGTGCTCTGTTAAGAAAGTTCATCGCGCGCTTCCATTTTATGGTCAGTTTAATCGACCCACTGAAGCGGCTATTCGGGCTATTGTGACTAAATTTCGTACCAAATTTACATTGTTGGACAGTAAACCGCCAACACGCTTACGTAGAGTGCGAACTGAAGAAAATATCGCAGCTGTATCGGCCAGTGTTAATGATGACCATCAATTATCGATACGTCGCCGTTCGCAGCTATTGGGCCTCTGTTACTCAAAAACGTGGAAATGCCAAAATTGGACTAAGCGGATGGACCATTTGAGGCGCAGTCAAGGTCAACATTTGCATGAAATAATCTTCAAACATTAAATTATATGGACCGTACTATCGATTCAAATAAAGATTTCATGCATTTTCTGAATTCTATGTGTTTTTTTTTTTCGAAAAACTTTCCTATAGCTTTTAAAAAATCACCCTTTATATATAGGATGGTTCAACCGACTGAAATTTATTACTTCCTAGCTATTAAATTGCGGCAAGTGAGCTGTGCTTCTCGTTCGTTTATGAGAATCATCTCCTTATAAAGGCCGGGTTTGATGTTGAAAAGTCGCTGCGAAGCCATTTGAACTTGACTTTTGACATGGTTGAAATCATGATCTTGGTAGTCTGTAGCCAATTAATAAATGTCACCTTGCCATTTTTAAATAAATTTGCATTCCATTAAATATAGATGCAAAATGGTCTTGAGCCAGGACAATATCCCAGTTCAAATCAAATAATATTATATTTATTTATTTTTTCGAATTTCGAAATATCTGTTTTTTGTAGGCTTTTTCTAAGCCATAATTTGAACGTGAAGCTGTATTCATAACATTTGAATCACTCCGTAATTACGTTTTATTTCATTTGTAACCAGGTGTGATCGACAAAAATTGGAATTTTAATTTTTATCAATAAAAATTATTGATAAGTTAAAAATAAAATATTTAGATTCGAACATCAAGATGTATTAGAACATCGTGTGCTCAACCTTTTCGATTTTTTGTAAACTGTTTGATATTGAAACTATGTTTAAAAACATCTTTATGTTCTCATATGCATTATATGCAAGTACATTGGTAAAACAATAAATTTATTAAATAGTTAAGAAACATTTTTTAAATTAGTAAATTATACAAAATTAAACATTATTTATTTATAAAAAATAATAAAAAAAAAAGATTTTTCCCGAGTCGTGATTCGAACCCGAGACCTTTTGGGTACAATTCGAACACCTAACCTCTGTGATCGTATACGAAAAATTCGTTCCCGTCCATTTGTGAAAGTGGTATTCTTAGAATTATGAACTTTTTTGGAAGTTGTTGAAAAGAACTTCCTCAAATGTGGGAAATGTGCAAATTGGGATGCGACGAAATAATTTCAATTATTTGTCTGGGTAAAAAATAAATATTAAATCTTTGAAGAACAGTTGTAGTCTAGTAGCAAAACAATAAATTTACAAAATTGTTTAATAAAATTTTACAAAATTAAACATTGTTTATATATAAAATAAATAAGAATAAAAAAAAAAAACAAAAAAAGATTTTTCCCAATCACGATTAGAACCCGTGACCTTCTGGGTACAAAGCGGACACCTTATCCCTGTAACCTCGTACGAAAGATTCATTCCCACTCACTTGTGAAAATGATATTGAAACTATGCTTAAAAACATCTTTATGTTCTCGTATGAGACTTCGACCTACTTTACGTTTCGACCATAGAATTACTATGAATTAACTGAAACATGTTGTGCCAAGACGTTCGTTTTACGCCACTTAATGTAATGCCCTAATACGACCGTATGTTATGTTGTGTTTCGTCATTTTGTGAGTTGTTATTGTTCTACAATTTGTTGTTTTTGTACGTTTAGGACTTAATTAATGCTATGTATTTATGTATATATATGTCTCGTAATTTATTTGCGTAACAGGTTGGGATCAGAGTTTTAAATCGCCGAACTAAATATCCAACAGTGGGGACAATTTCTGATAATAAGTTAATATTTATTTGGATTGATAATAATTATGATCATGTGAAAGTGTCAATTGGATTTCTTGAAAATGTTTGAAGATTTATATATATTTACGATTTACACTCTGAAACTGAAAACACTTTGCAACACAAATTTTCGAATGTCACGTACAACATATTCTGATGTATTTTGACATTCTACACTCGCGAACGATATTAAAAAATATTTAAAATATTTTTAATTTTATACTATTATTTGCACTCTTATTTTGGAAATATGGGCCCTATCACACCGGCTTATAAGTCCGATTAAAGGTATTTATGGTTGGCTACAAATGTGGTGATTTTCAAAACAATGGTTTCCAAAAAAATTAATTTTTTTTCGAAAAAATCATTTTTTGCTTAAACAAAAAATCATAAAAATATTAGAAAACAAGCGTTTGTTGGATTTTCCCACCGTGTAATCCATTAAATTCCATTCACAACGATCATGCTGCTTAGGAGTGCCATAAATATTTTCCCTTTTTCTTCCCACTGTGCCCTATGCGATGTTTCTCACTTTTACATGTGTTCGCCGCTATTTAAATTAGTCTAATCTTGAGATAAGCCAAAAAAAGCTGAGCTAATAAATGTTTATCATTTTAAATACAAAACAAGTAAAAATGGCGTTAAGGTCGGACGGGCCGAACTACATATACCCTCCACCATAGATAATAATTATAATAATTTTAAAAATAAATATAATATTTTTATTATTTCAAACCATGCTTACAAGGCAAGGTTACCAATATGTTAATACTATATATCGAAATAATAGTTCGAGTCAATTACAGTTGGTTGTATAGGGTCCGTCATCTAACGTTTTTTTCAACTATTCAACCGTTGGACTATTATTTGTGGAGTGCCGAGGCAGCCATTTGAATGAAATTATATTCCATTATTAACCAGAAGGATTGTACTTTCAAATAAAAAAGAAATTTGTAGTGTAAATGTGTAGTAGTTTTTTTTATAGCATTTTCAAAAAAAAAATATTTGGCGGACCCTATATTTCCATTCTATTTTATTTCCAAAAGTATACATTTTGAAAATCTATTATCTCACGTACATAGTGCAAAATAACCTAACTTCATGATTCAACCAATTTTTGCCGTAAAATTAAAAAGTACAAATTTCGAAAAATCTTATTGTTCTGCGTGTCAATGCAGTCAGAGGAATACATACACCGAATTCCATGATTCTAGCTGCGGCCATTTGTTTGATACCATTTTTATCCCCCATTTCCTATTTACCTCCTTAAGAGTACGACTTTCTAAATCTCCTTATTTAAGTGTCTACGCAATAAGAGGCATGTACACACCGAATTTCAACATTCTAGTAAGTCGTTTAGTTGGTACTATTTTTATCCCTCTGTACCCATTGCATCCCTTGGAAGTACGAATTTGTAAAAAATCTTTTATTTTTCGTGTCTACGCAGTCAGAGGAATGTATATTCCGAATTTCATGACTCTAACTGCGGTCATTTGGTTGTAACCCCAAAAAGTACTAATTTATCCATTATTTTACGTGTCTACGCAATCAGAGGTATGTGTACACCGAATTTCATTATTCTAGGTGCAGTCGTTTGGTTTGTACCATTTTTATCCCTCTATTCCCATTTTATCCCTTAAAAGTACGAATTTGGAAAAAAATTCCTTTATATTATGTATCTACTCAATTAGAGGAATTTGGTTGGTACTATTTTTATCCCTTTTTTCATTGTAACCCCAAAAAGTACTAATTTCGAAAAATCCATTTATTTTACGTGTCTACGCAATCAGAGGAATGTATACACCGAATTTCATTATTCTAGGTGCAGCCGTTTGGTTGGTACCATTTTTATCCCTCTATTCCCATTTTATCTCTTAAAAGTACGAATTTGGAAAATATTCTTTTATATTATGTATCTACTCAATTAGAGAAATTTCGTGTTTCTAGCTGTTGTCGTTTAATAGGTACCATTTTTATCCCTTATTGCCCCATTTCACCCCCTAAGAATAAAAATCACTTTATGGTGTACTTTTTTGTTATAGAGGGAATGCGCATACCCAATATCAAGTAAGTACAAGCAGACATATTGAAAAGATGTGCTTAAATACTCTAAAATATTAGGGAATATTATGGGTATTTTTAGTCCTTGTGAGGGAAAAAATTTTCCCTTTGGGCCGATTTCCCCCAGTTTCAATCCCAACTGATCTACGACTATAAGACGTATTTATGGAAAATTTGAACGTCCTAGCTTTTTTCGTTTAGATGCTAGCGTGCTTTCATCAGACGGACGGACGGCTAGACCGTCTTAGAATTTTGTGACGATCAAGAATATATATACTTTATAGGGTCTCAGGTCGATATTTCAAACGGAATGACAAAGTTAGTATACCCCATCCTGGTGGTGGAGGGTATAAAAAAACTATTAAAATTAGTAATAATAATTTTGCACTAATTTTTGAAACTGGTCTTAGGAATGTACATTTGTCTCCGTTCGCTGAAATCGGAAAAATTGGCAATAAAAAAGTAAATAATTTTCGTTATAAGCACGATTTGTTTGTGTTCATTCCATGTAGGTAAACACAAATACAAGTTAAGCCGACTTTGTGGATACCCTCAGCCGAATATATCGAGAGCAAAAATAGAGTATTCGAAGAAGTGAAAAAGCTGATAATCTAGCGACTCAGAAGTTGGTTAATTTTGTGGAGGAATGCCCTTTATTTTGAAAGACTTAAAAGTTAATTCTATGTTGCGGAAAATAATCCACTTTTTCACTACTTTCCATATCTATTTTATATATCTCCAGCGAAAATAAAAGAATTTGCAAAAATATCCAATTCGTATTTTTTGTTTACAATGTTCTACCGAAATACCCACATTTTCTGTCGAAAAAGTTCGATCTTCCAAAAAAAAACATGGACTAATTTTAACCCTAGTAATTTTGTTGTATAGGTTGGCGTGTAATTTTGCTATTTAAGCGTGAAGAGCTTTTTTTAAAAATTTGGTGTCGGTGGTGACCCCCACTGAATTTTGGCGGCAAATATTTTTCGTTGAACATTTTAATCCTTCAATGTCCTTTTTGAAAGGACTTGTTTGGATTTTCTCGAAAAAAGTGTAAAATTGAGCCATAAAGAGAGGAGCTAGAGGGTTAAGATCTTCTGCAAAAACAATTCTCATAAAATTCCACAACATAGTTCTGAAAATAAGAATTCTCTCAGACATTTTCTTACAACACTTCTTTCCCCAGCAAAAACTCTCATTACCAAGTAATGTGGGAAATAAGGCAAAACCAAAAACCTTCACTACTTATTTTTCGGATCCGTTTCTAATTATTTTTATAAAGAGATTGTAAAAAATAAGTACTTCCACGCACTCTTACGAAATGTTAATAAATAAGTACTTCTAAGTGGCCTCAGGAAGATACAAAATAAGTCATTATTGATAACAAGTCAAATAATGTATTATCAATAATGAATGGGCTTAATAAGTGATGAAAAGAACATTTTTATTAAATTATATTTTTTGTATCGACTTGTTAACAATCTAAATATAGAATTTAGGGCCGTTTTTCTTTAAGCCTAAATAACTAAGCTGCGATAACAACAGTACTGCTATTCTCTGACTCACCACAAAAATGTAGAAAATTAATTATTATTATATGAACTTCTATGAAATTTAACTTACCAATAACTACTTATTTAAACCATTATAAGGAAGTAATTAGTTCATACTTCAAAATAATGCAGGGCGTAACGAGCTGTCATTACTAGGTAATTCTAAAAATAATGAGGTGCCATTACCAAGTTTTTGCTGGGTCACTTACACCAACAAACTGAAAACTTTGGCCTACTGTAAAAAGAAACTCAGACCAGCTGGACTTTAAGTTTATTCTACAAAACTGATATACTCAAATTGCCCTTTCTGAATTATAGGCTCGTTATTCTGTTCCAATCACAGGGTCTTAATTTGTTGGACAGTGCAATTAATAAAAAATTAAATATTTGAAGTACATTGGTAAAACAATAAATTTATTAAATTGTTAAACAAAAATTTTATTAATTAATAAATTATACAAAATTAAACATTATTTATTTATAAAAAAAATAATAAAAACAAAAAAGATTTTTTCCGAGTCGTGATTCGAACCCGAGACCTTCTGGGTACAAATCGAACACCTAACCTCTGTGATCGTATACGAAAAATTCGTTCTCATCCACTTGTGAATGTGGTATTCTTAGACTTTTTTGGAAGTTGTTGAAAAGAACATCCTCAAATGTGGGAAATGTGCAAATTGGGATGCGACGAAAGTACTTTCAATTATTTGTCTGGGTAAAAAATAAATATTAAATCTTTGAAGAACAGTTCTAAAACAATAAATTTATAAAATAGTTGAACAAACACTTTTTATTTATAAAAAATAATAAAGATAAAAATCCCGGGTCACGATTCGAACCCGATACCTTCTGGCTGAAAGTGGTATTCTTAGAATGTTACGGGATATTATGAACTTTTTTGGAAGTTGTTGAAAAGAACTTCCTCAAATGTGGGAAATGTGCAAATTGGGATGCGACGAAAGTACTTTCAATTATTTGTCTGGGTAAAAAATAAATATTAAATCTTTGAAGAACAGTTGTAAAACATTAAATTTATAAAATTATTAAACAAAATTGTTCAAATAAATGAAATTATACAAAAGCAAACACTTTTTATTTATAAAAAATAATAAAAAAATGTTCCCGAGTCACGATTCGAACCCGTTACCTTCTGGCTGCAAAGCGGAGACCTTACCTCTATGACCGCATACGAATAATTGGGATTGTGAAAATGCTATTCGTAAAATGTTACGCGATATTAACATATAACACTTCCACAAATGTGAAAAGTTGGGATTTTACGAAGCGCCGAATATGTGATTCGTGCGGAAGTACTTCCATTTTTTGCTGGGTAATTAATAAAAAATAAATATTTAAAGTACAGTAGCAAAACAATAAATTTACAAAATTAGTAAACAAAATTGTTTAACAAAATTGTACAAAATTTATCATTGTTTATTTATATAAAATAAATAAAAATAAAAAAACAAAAAAGATCTTTTTCCGATTCACAATTCGAACCCGTGACCTTCTGGGTACAAAGCGGACACCTTATCCCTGTAACATCGTACGAAAGATTCTTTCCCACTCACTTGTGAAAATGCTATTCTTAAAATGTTACTGGATATTAACATATTATGAACTATTTTTGGAAGTTTTTCAAAAGAACTTTCTCAAATGTAAAAATTTGGAATTCTCGGATGAGACGAATATGTTCTTCCTGTGGAACGTCTTCCATTTTTTTAGTAATTAATAAAAAATTAAATTATGGGAAGTACAGTAGCAAGACAATAAATTTAAAAGATTCTTAATCTAAATTGTTTAAAATAAAATTATACAAAATTAAATTTTTCTATTTATTAAAATAAATAAAAATAAAAAACAAAAAAAAAAGATTTTTCCAGGGTCTCGATTCGAACCCGGGACCCACTGGGTATGGTTCCATTTGACAAATTCTATCCCAATCATTTGTGCAATGCTATTCTTAAAATGTTACAAGGCATTATGATTTTTTTTGGTAGTTCTTCAAAAGAACTTTCCCAAATAGGGGATATATATATAGTAATTCTAATTTATTGCTGGTTCATAAATATTAACGTTTACTCGTTTTTTTCGCCTAAATATTTTGAAGAACGATGTTTCATGAATAATTTCCATAATTTTGTATGGATAATTTCCGCTTTATGAAGATTAAATTCATCTCTATGGCTTCGTTCATGTTCAAATTTGTCCTATTTGGGGTTCAGAGATCTTTCTTATGATATGAGGTTCAGAGATCTCACTTGTGATAGTCGAATGTCCATAATGTGTCACTGTTGTTTTGGCCCAAGGCGTCACTGGGACATCAATCTTTGAATATGAGGCGATGCGAGCTCTTTCCCTGGTCTTGTATTCTCTCGCTCCCGACTAAAAATCCCCTGAGCACTTCCATTGCTACAATACACGACCATGATCGAAAATGCTGCAGAAAAACTATTCCAACTACATCGATGTAGAATCAACAAAACCATGTTACACTCCACCTCATTCACCCTGCGATGTAGGGTATCACACAAGCACCCAAGTCATGTCTTGTCTTGCTTCTCAACTTTACAGCATATCCCAAATCACGACGACTCGTCAATCGTCTCGATATTATTCAAAGTTTTAGTGCGACTTTGTCCGCGTCGAAAGCAACAATACACCTCCGAGAACATGTATTCCGGTTTAACGTTAGCTCTGTTCTCAATCGCGCTGCTAACTTATGTTATTTGGAAATATTTGCAGAAACTACAATTCTGGACAAGGCAAAATGTCGAACCTATCAGTATCATGGGTTTGATTCGAAGAACCCTGCAGACCCATCTGCATGTGGCCATAAATGAGTTGTATCAAAAGATGTGCGCCGAGGGCAAACCATTCAAAGTCATCGAGGCTGTGATGCTTTCTGCGGTGGTGGTGCAGGACCAGGAGGCCATCGAAGATATTCTCATCACGCAATTCGACAATTTCAACGAGCGCGGCTTCTATGTAAACCACAAGGATCCTTTGCTGACCAACCTGGGTAGAGTGGAATATGAGCTGTGGAAGCCGATACGTAAGAAATTCGCCGCCTCGCTTACGGCGGCCAAGGTGAAAGAGCAGTTTCCCACATTCAACAAAGTGGGTGACCAGTTGGTGGAGGTGTTAAGGCACGCCGTGGATCGTGGCAATACGATCGAGGCTTATGATATCTGCCAGCGTTATGCCATCGATATAATTGGCAGCGTGGGCTTCGGCCTGGACTGCAACTGTTTGCGCAACCCCAAGGCTGTGGCCAGAGTACGCGGCATTAAGGCTGTGCGTGAGTCTATACGTCCGTTCTACGATCAATACGCCAGGATATTTTCAAAACTGTTGCTATTCCTGAATATTAAATATCACAGCAAGGCCACTATTAACTTCTTCACAAACATGGTCGAGGAAATTGTGGATTATCGGGAGAAAGGCCAGAGGCGGCATGATTTCATGGATATCCTTTTGCAGTCTAGGCAAGATCCTGAACTTCCTTTGACAGAGGAGCTGATTGTGGGCCAGGTATTTGGCTTCTTTACGGCCGGTTTTGATAACACCTCGAGTGCAATGTCTTATGTCTTGTATGAGCTGGCGAAAAATCAACAGATTCAAGATAAAACCCGTTCAGAGATACTGAGTGTCAAGGCGAGACATGGCAATGAATTAACCTACGACAGCTTAAAGGAAATGACGTACACCTTTCAGGTTATAATGGGTAAGTTTAATGGCTTTGTAGGCATGTCGATTTGTTGAATATATTTCGGAGATTCATAAGAGATTTGTAGTTCTGCTGTAGGACTGTAAAATCTCTATGTGAACTTTTCCAGAAAAAATATTGCCCCTAAAGGTATGCTGTAGAAAAAATGTTCAACTGTTGTTGCTATAGCAAACATAATAAATTCGCTTGAATAAAATATTTCGATTTGTTGAATATTTTTGGAATAATCATAGCAAGTGGTCAGTTTAAAAATAAAAATAAAAATAAAAATAAAAATAAAAATAAAAATAAAAATAAAAATAAAAATAAAAATAAAAATAAAAATAAAAATAAAAATAAAAATAAAAATAAAAATAAAAATAAAAATAAAAATAAAAATAAAAATAAAAATAAAAATAAAAATAAAAATAAAAATAAAAATAAAAATAAAAATAAAAATAAAAATAAAAATAAAAATAAAAATAAAAATAAAAATAAAAATAAAAATAAAAATAAAAATAAAAATAAAAATAAAAATAAAAATAAAAATAAAAATAAAAATAAAAATAAAAATAAAAATAAAAATAAAAATAAAAATAAAAATAAAAATAAAAATAAAAATAAAAATAAAAATAAAAATAAAAATAAAAATAAAAATAAAAATAAAAATAAAAATAAAAATAAAAATAAAAATAAAAATAAAAATAAAAATAAAAATAAAAATAAAAATAAAAATAAAAATAAAAATAAAAATAAAAATAAAAATAAAAATAAAAATAAAAATAAAAATAAAAATAAAAATAAAAATAAAAATAAAAATAAAAATAAAAATAAAAATAAAAATAAAAATAAAAATAAAAATAAAAATAAAAATAAAAATAAAAATAAAAATAAAAATAAAAATAAAAATAAAAATAAAAATAAAAATAAAAATAAAAATAAAAATAAAAATAAAAATAAAAATAAAAATAAAAATAAAAATAAAAATAAAAATAAAAATAAAAATAAAAATAAAAATAAAAATAAAAATAAAAATAAAAATAAAAATAAAAATAAAAATAAAAATAAAAATAAAAATAAAAATA
This sequence comes from Polietes domitor, assembly GCA_947397865.1. Classification (NCBI taxonomy): domain Eukaryota; kingdom Metazoa; phylum Arthropoda; class Insecta; order Diptera; family Muscidae; genus Polietes; species Polietes domitor. The sequence continues at coordinate 136,506,288 of OX377622.1, read as the reverse complement.
AAAATAAAAATAAAAATAAAAATAAAAATAAAAATAAAAATAAAAATAAAAATAAAAATAAAAATAAAAATAAAAATAAAAATAAAAATAAAAATAAAAATAAAAATAAAAATAAAAATAAAAATAAAAATAAAAATAAAAATAAAAATAAAAATAAAAATAAAAATAAAAATAAAAATAAAAATAAAAATAAAAATAAAAATAAAAATAAAAATAAAAATAAAAATAAAAATAAAAATAAAAATAAAAATAAAAATAAAAATAAAAATAAAAATAAAAATAAAAATAAAAATAAAAATAAAAATAAAAATAAAAATAAAAATAAAAATAAAAATAAAAATAAAAATAAAAATAAAAATAAAAATAAAAATAAAAATAAAAATAAAAATAAAAATAAAAATAAAAATAAAAATAAAAATAAAAATAAAAATAAAAATAAAAATAAAAATAAAAATAAAAATAAAAATAAAAATAAAAATAAAAATAAAAATAAAAATAAAAATAAAAATAAAAATAAAAATAAAAATAAAAATAAAAATAAAAATAAAAATAAAAATAAAAATAAAAATAAAAATAAAAATAAAAATAAAAATAAAAATAAAAATAAAAATAAAAATAAAAATAAAAATAAAAATAAAAATAAAAATAAAAATAAAAATAAAAATAAAAATAAAAATAAAAATAAAAATAAAAATAAAAATAAAAATAAAAATAAAAATAAAAATAAAAATAAAAATAAAAATAAAAATAAAAATAAAAATAAAAATAAAAATAAAAATAAAAATAAAAATAAAAATAAAAATAAAAATAAAAATAAAAATAAAAATAAAAATAAAAATAAAAATAAAAATAAAAATAAAAATAAAAATAAAAATAAAAATAAAAATAAAAATAAAAATAAAAATAAAAATAAAAATAAAAATAAAAATAAAAATAAAAATAAAAATAAAAATAAAAATAAAAATAAAAATAAAAATAAAAATAAAAATAAAAATAAAAATAAAAATAAAAATAAAAATAAAAATAAAAATAAAAATAAAAATAAAAATAAAAATAAAAATAAAAATAAAAATAAAAATAAAAATAAAAATAAAAATAAAAATAAAAATAAAAATAAAAATAAAAATAAAAATAAAAATAAAAATAAAAATAAAAATAAAAATAAAAATAAAAATAAAAATAAAAATAAAAATAAAAATAAAAATAAAAATAAAAATAAAAATAAAAATAAAAATAAAAATAAAAATAAAAATAAAAATAAAAATAAAAATAAAAATAAAAATAAAAATAAAAATAAAAATAAAAATAATTTCCATGAATACTTGACTTCCGAGATATAGACCAATAAAATAACCTTCGATATTTTGTTTTATTTCTAACATCTCAAATCTCTCACTTGCAGAAACCCTACGTAAATATCCCATTGGCCACATGTTACCTCGTTCCTCCGTTAAGCCCTGCACCATCCGAACATCTACTACTTCCCTAAAAGTTCCCGCGAATACCAGCATCATTATACCCGTCTACGGCATACATCACAATCCCGTATTTTATCCAGAACCTGAAGAATTTCGACCCGAAAGATTTGACGAACAGGAAATGGCCAAACGTCCGCCCTGTGCCTTCCTATCGTTTGGTGACGGCCCCAAGACATGTGTGGCTCAAACATTCACAAAATCCAACACCGTCTATCTTATGGCCGTGCTCTTGTCACAATTCCGCTTTAGATTATGTAAAAGAACTCCCAAGAAATTGCATTTCGATAGAACGCGAATGTTCACGCTGAGTCCTCGTGGAGATATCTTCTTGGAAGTGGAATATGTCTGAGGGCGATGATGAGGCACACTTAGGAAAAAAATTATAATTATTATTATTGGACAACCAAAATTGTTTCCCCGTTGAAATAATATATTTGGGGACCACAGCAGTTGGATAGAACTCCAAAGCGTTGAACCTATACGGCAAATATTTGTTTTTCTAATTTTTGAATTTTTTATCTTTAATTTATATTCTAACCTGTTATTAATTAAAACTTACTTTAAATATTTAATTCGAATGTTGAATTTTTATGCAATCTCACAATTAAAGTTATTTACATTTTATACCCTCCACTATATGATGAGGGTATACTTAGTTTATCATTCCGTTAGTAACACATTAAAATGCTAAATGCTCTATTAACTATATATATTATTGATCGTCGTAAAATCTTAAGACGATCTACACCATTTTCAAGTGAAATTCAAAAGACACCATTTGAAACTCAAAAAATATCAATTGAAATTCAAAAATTATATTTGAAATTCTAAAAATATCATTTGAAATTCAAAACTCGTCATTTGTAATTCAAAACGGACCATTTGAAATGCATAAGTTTTCATTTGAAATTCAAAAATTATTCCATTTGAAATGCAAAAGATTCCATTTGAAATTCAAAAGATTCCATTTGAAATTCAAAAATTTAAACAAAATTATTTAAGAAAAATATACATTAAGTGGGGTAGCATTTATTTTTTCTCCAAATTTGGATATTCTGCAGTTTTGAAAACAGATTTAATAAAATGATAACCAACTAATAATTATAATGATTTTACATCGGTAATTACATATATAGTTTATAACCTTCACCGGCTCAGAGAGCATCTGCATATAATTTTTAAGGACTTGCATTTTACTTAGGGTCGGATTATTTGTTTGGACGGTACAACAAATCATAACTATTTTACAGGTTTAAAGTGATTGTAAAACCATTTCCAATATGAAATTGTTACTGGTCAGTTTTATTTTAACCAAATCTTATGCCAATTTGTGTGAGAGGTCGCTCATATTGCACGTGTATATAACGTCTATGAAAAATTTACAGATATAAATAAATGCTACCTAACCTAATGTATAAATTGCTTAAATAATTTTGTTTACCTTTTTTGAATTGCAAATGGAATAATTTTTGAATTACAAATAGAATAGTTTTTGAATTTAAAATGAAAACTTTTGAATTTCAAATGGTGTCTTTTGAATTACTTATGACGTTTTTTGAATTTAAACGATGTCTTTTGAATTACAAATGACGAGTTTTCAATTACAAATGAAGAGTTTTCAATTACAAATAAAGAGTTTTGAATTTCAAATGATGTCTTTAAATTATAAATGTTGTCTTTTGAATTACAAATGACGAGTTTTGAAAATCAATTGACATTTTTTGAATTTCAAATGGTGTCTTTTGAATTTCAAGTGATGTCATTTGAATTACAATTGAAAAAGGTGTAGATATGTCCGTCTGTCCATCCAACTGTTTCAAGCAATGTCCAAATTTTACAAGTATATGTGTCTAATAATGGTAGATCGATTGGTATTCGCTCAGAGGGAAACTTGTGTCCCTAACAATAACTCCTAATATTTAGAGCGTTTAAGCAAATTTTTGAATATTTATGTCTTTTATTTGCATACTTTTTAGAAATTTATAATTTAGAGGAGAAAACGGGGCAAAAGGCGATAAAAATAGTACGAAACAAACGGTTGCAACTAGAATAATGAAATTCGACGATGTATAGATCTGACTTTGTATTCACGAAAAATGCGCGATAATGGTTCTTTTAGATCTCAAATGGGAAAAAGGGATAAAATTGTACACTCTCAATATAAAGACATGTTTCGGAAATTGATACTTGCAGGAGTAACCAGGCGGAAGGGGATATAATTGAGACCGGCCAAATGACTGCAGAATCCTGAAATTCGATTTATGCGTTTCTCTAATTCTGTAGAAACTCAAGCGAATTTTTTTCATATTCGTACTGGTAACAAGTTACCATCTTCAAAATCTTTGAAAAATATTTAATTTCTTTTATAAATACCCAGCAAAAACTTGGTAGTGACACCTCATTATTTTTAGCATTACCTAGTAATGACAGTTCCTTACGCCCTGCATTATTTTGAAGTAGGCAATAATTACTTCCTTATAATGGCTTAAATAAGTAATTATTGTAAATTTCATAAAACTTCAGATATTCAAAAAGAATTTTCTACTTTTTTGTGGTGAGTCAGAGAATAGCAGTGCTGTTGTTATCGCAGCTTAGTTATCCACGCTTAAAGAAAAACAGCCCTAAATTCTGTATTCAGATCGTTAACAACTCGGTACAAAATATATAATTTAATAAAAATGTTGTTTTCATCACCATTATTGACAATACATTATTTGGCTGGTTATCAATAATGACTTATTTTCTATCTTCCGGGGGCCACTTATTTTACAACTCGTTTAGAAGTACTTATTTCTCAACTTTTTGTAAGCGTGCTAAAAAATAAAAATAAAATATATAAAATTTATAAAAATGTTTAGAAACGAATCCGAAAAATAAGTAGTGAAGGTTTTTGGTTTTGCCTAATTCCCCACATTACTTGGTAATGAGAGTTTTTGCTGAGCATAACATTGAAACAACACAATTTATTTGAAACAGTAAACAAAGTAGTAGCCAATATCGTAATTTGTATAAATTTCCTAATATACTTCACTTATATGTAAAGTCTATATCGACTGTGGAATTCCGTTTATGGTAGAGGGTACATGTATAAGATTGATGGCCTTCCACTTTTGTGACGCCAGAAAAAAAAAAACTAGTTTTTTAAAAATGTTGTATGGCCAATTCGATTTTGATATGCAAATATATTAAAAAAACTTAGCGTAGTATTCAAGTTTCGTATGGATCAATATGGAACAAGTAAGGAAAGCCTAAGTTCGGGCAAAGTAGACCATACAATAGCCTCCTCTCTCTCAATCCAATCACAGTAGGCAGAAATAACATGTGAAAGCGGTGTTAAGTTCGGCCTGGCTGAACTTTATATACCTTTCACCATGGATCGCATTCTACATAAGGCTGTCAATTTTCGTAGAAGTGTAGTAACATTACAGGAAAATTTTATTTTTTTGATATATTCAAACCAACAAAATATTAAAGAAATAATTTTATATATAATTAATTATTTTAAATCAGGCAAGGCTACCAATATGTTTATACTATGTACAACGAAGTCAAGTCAATTCATATAAATAAAAAATAAATAAAAGGCAGCAATCTTCAAGAATGCTTAAACACCATAATTATTGGGGGATAGTGGGTGCATTTTCAGCTACAGCCGTTTGGTTGGTTGGTTGTATTTCCATCCTATTTTAATATTAAAATTACAAATTATGATAATAAAAAAAATTAAAATGTACGAATTTGGAAAAATTAGATGGATGTACACAACGAATTTCATCATTATAGCTGTAGCCATTTAGATGGTACCATTTGCATCCCTCTGTTCCCATTGTATCCCTTGAAAGTACGAATTTGGAAAAACATTTTTATTTCTGTGTCTACGCAGTCAGGCAGATTTCATGACTCTAGCTGCAGGCATTTGGTTAGTACTATTTTTATTCCCTTTTTTCATTTTGCCCCTTAAAGGTATGGACTATTATTTGTGGGTTGCCCTCAGCAGCCATTTGAATGAAATTATTTTCCATTATTACCCGGAAGGATTGTACTTTCAAATAAAAAAAGAAATTTGAGAAAATATTCAGTAGTTTTTTATGGCATTTTCAAAAAAAAGTTATTTGTCGGACCCTATATAAAAGAGTTGCGTTACTGACTGACTGACTTATCATTGACCAGCCCACAGACCAAACGGCTGAAGCCAGGCTCATGAAATTTTCAGGGTAGTTCCCAAATATGACGTCGACTAAGAAAGGGGTAAAATGTGACAAAAAGGGATAAATATCGAACCTTTGTCCTGACTAAACGACAGTAGCTAGAAACATGAAATTCGGTGTGTTCCTTGCACTGACCATGTAGAAGAGCTACAAATAGGGATTTTTCGAAATTTGTACTTTTAAGGGAGGAATGAGAAAAAAAGGGATAAAAGTGGTACCTATATAAGAATTGCAGCTAGAATAGTGAAAATCGGTATTTACATTCCTCTGACAACGTAGTCTTGCAATATAAATCTTTTTTTCGATATTTGTACTTATAAGGGGTGAGCGGGATAAAAATGGTACCAACTAAAGTATTTAGCTAGAATCGTGAAATTTGGTATGTAAATTCCTCTGACAACGTAGGTTTTCAACATAAATGGATTTTTCGAAATTTGTACTTATAAGGGTTGAGCGGGACAGAAAGGGATAAAAATAGTACCAATTTAAGCATTGCAGCTATAGTCGTAAAATTTGGTATGTAAATTCCTCTGATGGTCATTTTGAATTTCGAAATTTTTTACTTTTAAGGTGTGCGCGGGACAAAAAGGGATAAAAATGGTACCAATTTAAGTATTGCAGCTAGAATCGTTAAATTTGGTGTGTAAATTCCTCTGATCATGTAGAAGCGCAGTCAAATTTAATTTGTCGAAATTTGTACTTATAATGGTGGAGCGAGATGGAAAGGGATAAAAATGGTACCAATTTAAGAATTGCAGCTATATTCGTGAAAATTGATATTTACATTTCTATGGCAACGCAGTCTTGCAACAAAAATGAATTTTTCGAAATTTGTACATTTAAGGATGAGCGATTGATAAAGGGATAAAAATTGTACAAATTATAGTATGGCAGCTACAGTCGTGAAATTTGGTATGTAAATTCCTCTGATCATGTAGAAGCGCAGTCAAATTTAATTTGTCGAAATTTGTACTTATAATGGTGGAGCGAGATGGAAAGGGATAAAAATGGTACCAATTTAAGAATTGCAGCTATATTCGTGAAAATTGATATTTACATTTCTATGGCAACGCAGTCTTGCAACAAAAATGAATTTTTCGAAATTTGTACATTTAAGGATGAGCGATTGATAAAGGGATAAAAATTGTACAAATTATAGTATGGCAGCTACAGTCGTGAAATTTGGTGTGTAAATTCCTCTGATCATGTAGAAGCGCAGTAAAATTTAATTTGTCGAAATTTGTACTTATAATGGTGGAGCGGGATAGAAAGGGCTAAAAATGGTACCAATTTAAGTATTGAAGCTATATTCGTGAAAATTGACATTTACATTTCTATGGCAACGTAGACTTGCAACAAAAATGAATTTTTCGAATTTTGTACTTTTAAGGGTTGAGCGGGACAGAAAGGGATAAAATTTGTACCAATTGAAGTATTGCAGCTATAGTCGTGAAATTTGGTATGTAAATTCCTCTGACCATGTAGAAGCATAACAAAATTGAATTTTTCGAAATTTTTACTTTTAAGGTGTGCGCGGAACAAAAAGGGATAAAAATGGTACCAATTTAAGTATTGCAGCTAGAATCTTGAAATTTGGTGTGTAAATTTCTGTGATCATGTAGAGGTGCAGTAAAATTTAATTTGTCGAAATTTGTACTTATAATGGTGGAGTGAGATGGAAAGGGATAAAAATGGTACCAATTTAAGAATTGCAGCTATATTCGTGAAAATTGACATTTACATTTCTATGGCAACGTAGACTTGCAACAAAAATGAATTTTTCGAAATTTGTACATTTAAGGGTTGAGCGATTGATAAAGGGATAAAAATTGTACAAATTATAGTATGGCAGCTACAGTCGTGAAATTTGGTGTGTAAATTCCTCTGATCATGTAGAAGCGCAGTAAAATTTAATTTGTCGAAATTTGTACTTATAATGGTGGAACGGGATAAAAATTGAATTACTTTATGGTGCACGTTTTCGCTATAAGGAGAATGCGCATACCCAATATCAAGTAAATAGAATACTCTGTAATGTTAGGGGTATTTTCATTCCTTGTGAGGGGAACAATTTTACTTTTGGACCGATCAACCACTATAAGACGCATTTGTGGAAAATTTGGACCTCCTTTCGTTTACTTGGTAACGTGCTTTCCACAGACGGGCCGAGGGTATAACAAATTGTACTAAAGAATTTAATATTATCAATAAAAGTTAATATTATAATTTAAACGCCAGTTTAAAGGTTGACTGACGACAAATAATGAGACTCCAAGATCCTAAATGACTACACCATTTCCAATTGAAATTGGGAAAACTCCATTTGAAATTAAGAATTTCCATTTCATATTGAGAAAATTTCAAATGAAAATGACTATGCTTTTTTCTGACTGAAAATATAAATGTCTGAATGTTCTCAATTCCAATACTAATATTCTCAATTGCAAATCACATTTTCACAATTCAAAATTGGAGTTTTCTCAATATGAAAAGTAAATTCTTAATTTCAATTGGAATTTTCTCAATTTGAAATAGAAACTCTCAATTTCAATAGGAATTTTCTCATTACGAAAAGTAAATTCGTAATTTCAATTGGAGTATTCTTAATTTGAAATGGACATTCTTAATTTCAATTGGAAGTTCATCATTTTGAAATGGAAATTCATAATTTCAATTGGAATTTTCTCAATTTCAATTGGAAGTTTCTCATTATGAAATGGAAATTCTTAATTTTAATTGGAATGTTTTCAATATGAAATGGAAATTCACAATTTCAATTGGAATTTTCTCAATTTGAATTTGAAATTCTCAATTTTAATAGGAATTTTCTCATTGCGAAATGGAAATTCGTAATTTCAATTGGAGTTTTCTCAATTTGAAATGGAAAATTGTAATTTAAATTGGAATTTTCGCAAATTCAAATGAAAAATCTTAATTTCAATTGGAATTTTCTCAATATCAATTGGAAGTTCCGCCAATTCATATGGTAAATCATAATTTCAAATGGAATTTCCCCAATTTCAAGTGGAAATGGTGTAGAACGAAATGTACTGGAGTTTTAATCAGGAGCTTGTTCACGGATATACAAAATATTACCTGATTGTTGAATCAAAAAAATCATTCATAAGTTGTTTTAGGTCGAATCTTCTTTTAGGTAAATTGAGAATTTTTCACGGCTACTTTGGTTATAGGAAAAAAGTGCGAGCCTCTTTGTATGAGAACTAATCTTTCAGCCTATCCCGATCTTAAATTTAGCCCTATGAAATACATGAAGAAAAACTAATTTTTGTAATGCCAATTAATAAAGATTTTATTGAATACTGGACGTTTACATTATTTATTTTCAGTTTATAATACTATTTTAATTCATATATTTTTGGAGCGATTGGGTGGACATTTTTTACTAAAAATAAATTATAATTTACAAATTATGAAATTAATAAAAATTAAAAAAAAACTATTACTAAGAAAAAAAATAATTTTTTCAATGATGAAAATAATGAAAATGTACCAAAATTGTGCCAAAAATGACACAGGGGCCATAGGTTTACCATAACTGAGTGCTCACACCAAAGCGAGAGCTTAGAGCGGAGCGGAGTGATCTGCTCTCATAGCTTGCAGATATTCTTCTTTTTGTGTTGTCGGTCTCACCGATTTATCTCAAAGTACGTGCCAGCGCTCTGCAGCTCAGTTCAGTTTGTTTACGAAGAGCGATGTGTGAGGTTGGTGTTAGTGGGCTACACACTTAAAAATGTCGCTGTCACTTGTGTTGTTGACGATCTTAATTGGCCTTATCGCCTACGTCGCCGTTATTTTGCGAAAGAAGCGCTGCTACTGGCAATCGTTGGGCATAGCCTGTGAGGAGCCCCACCTAATTTTTGGCAACTTTAGGGGCCTGCAAACAAAGCGTGGCTTCTGGGAAATCTGGGAGCAGTATTACGACCGATTTAAGGGCACCGGTCCATTTGCTGGCTTCTATTGGTTCTTCAAAACGGCGGTATTTGTCTTGGAGCCGGATTTGATAAAACACATACTCATCAAGGACTTTGCGAAATTCACCGATCGCGGGTTCTATCACAACGAAAAGGATGACCCACTGTCGGGCCAGCTGTTCTTCTTGGACGGCGTTAAATGGAAGAATTTGCGCAATAAATTGTCGCCCACCTTTACGTCGGGAAAAATGAAATTTATGTTTCCCACCGTCATTAAAGTGGGCTACGAATTCACCGAGGTCTTGACGAAAATGCTCAACGACGGAGGCTCTGTGCTGGAGGTGAGGGACTTATTGGCCCGCTTCACCACCGATGTTATTGGGACGTGTGCTTTCGGCATCGAGTGCAGCAGCCTAAAGGATCCTAATGCTGAATTTCGTGTTATGGGTCGCAAGGCCTTGGTCCAGAACAGGCACAATCGTGTGGTGGTGGCCTTCATGGCCAGCTTCATTGATTTGGCGAGGAAATTGCACTTGAAACTGACAGCAGATGATGTTGAGCGGTTTTTCATGCGCATTGTCCGCGAGACGGTGGAGCAGCGGGAGAAGAACAATATACGGCGTAACGATTTTATGGACATGTTGATCGATCTCAAGAACAACAAGCTGATGAAGTCGGAACACGGTGATGAGCTGACTAACCTGACGATGGGGGAAATTGCCGCCCAGGCTTTTGTGTTCTTCAATGCGGGCTTTGAGACTTCATCTACGACGTTGGGATTTACTCTCTATGAGCTGGCTCAGAATGAGGAGGTTCAAGAGCGAGCTCGCCGGGAGGTGCTGGATAAGTTGGAGCAACACAATCAGCAGTTTACGTACGAATACCTCAAAGAATTGACGTATTTGGAGCAAGTTGTGGCGGGTAAGGGAGTGTGAAATCTATATTTCCCCTTAACTAAATTGTTTATTTCCTCTTTCAGAGACTTTACGTCTTTACACCGTGCTACCCATTATCAACCGCGTAGCCTTGGAGGATTATGTTGTTCCCGGCCACCCGAAGTATGTCATCAAGAAGGGCATGCCAATTATGATACCTGCCGGGGCCTTACATCGCGACGAACGCTACTACCCCCATCCGTGTAGCTTCAATCCCGACAATTTTGCTGCTGATAAAGTAGCCGAGCGGGACTCGGTTCTATATTTGCCCTTTGGCGAGGGGCCACGCAATTGCATTGGCCTGCGTTTTGGCAAAATGCAAGCCGTGGTGGGTTTGGCCTTGCTTTTGAAGAATTTCAAATTCTCAGTCTGTGCGCAGACGCAAATACCGCCGACATACAACAAAGAGTCGTTCTTAATAAGCACGGAAAAGGGCATCTATTTGAAGGTGGCAAAAATATGATATTTTTTTCGGATTCTTAATAAATTTGGACCACCGCAAAGGTAGTATAAAAAGAAATATTGGCAAATTGTTTAAATTGTTTAATTCTACGCATTGTCAAAATATCAAGAACAACAATTAAAAACTCGTTTTGGGAGAGAGGTTTTCGCTGCAGTGATCAATTAGGCTTGTGCTGTTGTTTATAAGATACAATTTATAATAATTTCAACATCCAAACTTGGAGAACACATTTGACATCTGCTTGATAAAATGAAATTTTATATGGGAATTTGCAAAACATTTTTAATATATGAAAAATTTTGTGAATTCACACGTCCATAACAAAGCCATAGAGATGAAAATGAGCCTAAAACCCTTCTATATTGTATATCTCCATTTCTAATTACCCTGAACTTTCGACTGTCATTAGAGATGCCAAAACCCGATTCATTTTAGAGAATTTACAATCTTCAAAATACCCGGTTTCCGTATTAAAATGTTTATAAAACCGGTCAAACTGGATTTTTTGATTACATTACTTTGCGAGCTGAACAAGACTATATACATGTAAAACTAGACGTCATATATAGGAGATATGTATGTGTACTCAATTTAACATTTGGCGATATTTTTTGTTTTTTTTTACAGGATTTTTCCAATTACAATGGATATAGCTGTTTTAATATTTTTTTTCGTACTTTTGCAAACCATTAAAAGTCACTATGGATATCAAATAAAAGAGAATAATATCTTTAAAAAATACTTTAAATTATACGCTTCTAGCAGTATTAGTTTAGCAATTACAACCATTTAAAATTTCCCCTTAAAATATAAATAAATAAATTTTAAAGAGGGAACATTTTAACTAGTACAGACAGATACATGATATTATAAATGTAAAATTGTCGCAAATTTAATATTTTTCTTTTTAATTTAATGAATATAATTAAAACATTATGGGTTTCTTTCACAATATAATTAATATTTGTATTTATCTTCAAATTGAAAAGTGTAAATGGAATCTGAAATTTTACTTAAATCCCCCGTCCTGTGTAATTAAATTACATTAAATTACACAGTGCAACACGAAAAAATATAACCATATACGATCTCTCCCAAAGTTATGCACTTTTTTATGGGCTCCCAAAAATTTGGGGCCTTGGCCATGTAATTTTTGCAAAAAGTGATCATTTTCTCAGGCTCATATATTGCAAACTGTTTGGAATTTTGATTTACTCTCTGAGGCAAAGTTGTAGCTCTTGTCATAAAGAACAAAAATTGTGCACATATAAGATCATCCTCAAGGTTAAAATTGCAAAAAAAAAATTAAAAAATATATTTTTTAACCCTTTCCCCTGTTTAGGTCCATAGTTAGCAAACCGTTGAAAATTCATGAAAGCAATCAACTACAAAAATGTACCCAAGATCTCAATAAAGAACTCTCTAGAACAAATGAACTTCCTTGGGATGATGCTTAACACCGTATTGGAAGGAAAAATATATCTTGCACGAATGTTTCTCTTACTGGTCAGTCCGACTACAGTGCGTATAAGTGATATTAACCTTAATCAACAGCACGTATACGCTACCTATACACACTACAGCCTATACGATTTGTACGACGACATTTGCGATTTTGAGCTTGAAGATGAAGTAATTTCGATTTATATGTTCACAATTTTTCTTCATGACAGGAGCTATAACTTTGCCTCAGAGAGTATATCAAAATTCCAAACGGTTTGCAAGATATGAGCCTGAGCAAATCTTTGGGGTCCATAAAAAATGCATGACTTTGAGCAAAACTGGGAGACAGGGGTCGTTTTTTGGTCTTTTGTCACGTAGTAGTGTCCGTATATGGTTATATTTCCCTGGCTTAAAAAATTAAACGCAGTGTTACCAAACGATTTGTTTAGTTTTGCATCCCACAAATTATAAGTTCGATATGAGTCATGCCATGTCAAGCGGTATGAGTTTTGACCTCGATAGCTCGAATTGTTTCGATATTTTGCGTATGTGTTCTTCACACAAACATATTGTATACGTATTTTTGAAAAAAAAGAGAAAATTATTTTTAATAGGTTATGGCCAATTTAAAAGTGAAAAAATACGTTTTTTTTTTCAAAAAAATGTGCTCATTCAATCGCCTGTAGCTACTGAAATACTTGACCGATTGTAATGTGCTATACTTTGTTTTGAAGGTAATTTCACTTACTTCTAAAATGTAATAATGTTTTAGTTGCGTTTTTTTGTTTAAAGTTTTTACAATTTTATATCTTTTGTTTTGATTTACGAAATGATTAGATTTATCCATTCTTTGAAATTGTAAAGTAGTGTTCTTAGATGTCTTTTTTAGCGACCGTGTGAATTTGGAAGTGTTTTATTTTTTACGAATTTCTTTTTATTTTCTTTTTTGCATAATCAGACAGAATTTCAGTGGATTATTGTCAAAATGATATTTTTTTAATTTTTAATTAAAAATAAATCTTTTTTTTTTGTCATATGCTTTATTGTGACATATTAAATCAATATGTAAAATAATTCTATCTTCAACTTATTTTACATAACAATTACAAAATAATTTTTCATCTTAATTATACATTAGTAATTTTTATAATATAAATTCCTATGATATAATTTCAAATGTAGGGGAAAAACTAAAAATCCTTTTAAACAATTATCTGAAAACTATTGTCTTTTAATGATCATTTTACATGTAAATATGAAGAATTTTGAAATCGAGATTCAAATTTGTGCAACAATATTTCAAGATTTTCTTTAATTTAATTCATATTACCCATTTCATGAAGAGTTGATGTTGATGCAATTGCTAGGAAAGTTGTACAATAAACGTTTATTTTGAGAAACTTGTTTTGAGATGACATTCAGACTTGATGTCCAACAACCCCACATTAACCCACCACCTACATGCTTGACAGTAACTTTAGATTTAGTTCTTGGAATTTTTGCCACCCTACCAATACGAGTCTATCCGAGCCAAAAATGTTAAACATTGATTCGAACGAGAAAACTACATATTCTCAAAACTCATTTGTTTTATTTTTATATTCCTTTGCGAAGTCAATACCTATTTTTTAATACCTTTACATGCACTGCAATACCTTTATACGTGCAGTGCGAGCATATACCCGGCACTCTTGATGCACACACGTACAGTATCGACACATGCATCTTTCCCAAATGATTTATTTTAAACGAGTTTTTTTAATAATGACTTAAATTTTTATTTTTTGACGGTATATTTTCAATTATTTTTTCTGCGTAAACCGATTTATAACTTTTGATTTTCTTTTATCTATATTTTTAACAGTTTCTAAGTAAAATTTTCCCATTTCGTTACAATTTATTATTATTTTTTGTTCTTCTGTTGATAATCTTTTTACAAATAACTTAACTTCTCTTCTTGCAATAAACAAAGTTGGGCTGGTTGGAAGTTTGGAGAGTACCGATATATTCCCTTCAGAAGGGATCTAAACAATGTCTAAGGACTGTCCACAGCTTTAGAAAAATATTTTATATTTTTATTTAAATTAAATAAATCCACTTTTGACCGAGGATACCTACCATAACTATTCTGAAATATTGTTTTAAAATAAGAGAAATATTTTTTGAATAAAAATATATATCACATTAGTTGGTACGTAATTTTGGAGAAAATCGGGGCGTTTCTTAATTTTGTTTGGGAAGGGGGTACCATGACTTTATCAGCTTACTGTATATTGATTTTGATATGCTAGAACCACTAATTTGGTGAGGTTCGGAAAAAAATTCATGAGCCAAAAAATGGGGGTGGTGGGGTGAGTATAAGCTGGAGCTCATCGGGGTCAATATGAGGGAAAAGGAGTCAAAATATACAAAAAGTCCCAAAACTGACTCGGAGTCGTGAGTGTTTGTCCGTCGTCCGCTTCACACATGTTTTTCTGTCGTCCGTGTCATGTGTCGTCTGTATTTTTTTTTTGTTTTGTTAAAATTAAAATTAAAATAAATAAAATTATCACAGCCACATAAATAATAAAAATATAAAAGAATTTAACAATTAAACAATGTGTTCAATTACAAACAATTGAAAGAAAATAATCAACACCAAAATAACGAAAGTCGCGCCGCGCACCGTACTAAAACAAGTCAAATAAGCAACAACCAACAAAACAGCAGCATCACAGAAACACCAGCAACAACAACAATAACAACACCACTGACCACACAATGCTCCATTCGCGTCGTGTCCGTTGCCCCCCACCCCTTCCCCATCCATTCCTTTTCGTGTAATTCAATTGACATTCTTCTCTTCTTGCTGTTGTTCTCCCAATGCTTAAGGCATAACACTAGGCATTGGGGGAATAAAGCAACGGTAAGGAGAGAGGTCTGACAATTGTGGTTACATATTTTGACTTTGTTTTTTTCTTCTGTGTGTCCTAATGGTTGGTAAGTTTAAAATACAATTTGCCAACATACGAGGGCTTAGAGCGAACTTTTTTGCCGAGTACGCTCATGTACATTTTCATCGGCCTGATGTTTTGGCTCTATGTGAGACTCAGGTGTGTGAGGATTCTGATCCACAGGATTTTCACATACCTGGGTATCACACCCTATCGCTTTTTATATCCCACAGAGGTCTTGTGGTATATGTACGTAATGACATAGTGTTCCAGAGCCAGCAACACTTGAGCTCAGAAAATCCAGAATTTAACTGTCTTTGGGTTAAATTGAGGATTGGAACTCACGTACTGTATTTCGGATTTGTGTATAGAAGTCCAAACACGGAAAGGGAGGCATCCCTAAATGGCTTCGACGCCCTTTCCGACTCAATTACTAAAATTTTAGAGGATTGTCCTGACAGTGAAATCGTAGTTGCTGGCGATTTCAATGTCCATAATTCCTCTTGGCTTGCCCATTCGGGTCACACAACACCGGAGGGCCAATACGCCGAGCTTTTTGCCGCGCATAATGATTTGACGCAACTAGTGAAAGAACCGACTCACATTCCGTGTGTCCAAGGGCAAAACCTAAATATTCTTGATCTTTTACTAACTTCACACCCTGAAAAGTATGAAGTTGATGTTTTAGCACCTCTTGGTAATTCGGATCATTGTTTTGTTTCAGCAGTCTTTTCGTATTCCGCTCTTCGTGTCGCTTCGACCCCAGCCCCAAAGCGGACAATTTTTGTTTACGAAAAGGCACGTTGGGCCGAGCTCAACAACTTTTTCCAGCATTTCAATTGGAAGCTTTGCTTTCTAAACGGCGATATAGATGCTGCGGCTGAAATGATGCAAAATATTATCTTAATTGGAATGAGGTCATTTATTCCAAATAAAGTTATTTCGGATAAACCATCTAATAAAAGTTGGTTTAACCAGACATGCAAGACTGCTGTCAGATCCAAAGAGGAAGCGTTCAAGAAATGGCGTTTAAATAAAAATGCCACCACTGATCTGCTACGCAAACAGACAAGAACCATGTGTGCCAGGGTACTTAGACGTGAAAAGTTTCTGTACGAACAACCAGGGCCGTGCGCAGGGGGGGGTTTTGGGGGTTCAAACCCCCCCAGGGAGGTTTCGAACATATACTTTTTAAAACCTTTTAGACTTTCTGAAGCAATAAAAAAAATTGATTTTGTAAGATTTGAAAAAAAAAATCATGAAAACACGAAAATTACATAGAAGAATCGTGGACACTTTCTTGAATTTCGGACAAAGGTTATGAAAAATACAAACAAACTAATCGAATTGTGCCAATTTCAAGATTGTGTAGTGCTAATTTCGCTAATGGACACCCAATTGTTCGGAAAATTTTCATTTTTATTAACTGATACCACTTCTTGACGAGCTATATCTTATGAACTTTTAATTATGTACTGCAATAAAAGTTTGGAAATTTAATAACAAAATCGTTTAGTAATTTTAAAAAAGTGTAGATAAAAATCATAATGAAATCTAAACTATTCATAATAAAAGCAAATAATTTTGTTGATGCTTGTAGAGCGCTAAGATGTAACATTTGCGATTGGACATTTTTATGGAGTTGTATCTATGAACTATGAACCGATGTGTCCTATTTTCATCACAGATGCAACAACAACGGTTTCTGTTACTTCCAATGTTTTGGGAGTTGTTAATTATAATACAAATCCATTTCGACAAATGAAAAAATGAGTTTTAACTTACTAAAATTTTTGTTATATTTATCACTTATGTCTAATATTTTTCAGAGTTAGTATTTTTTTGTACATATGTAGCAAGTATTATTCAAAAGAGAAACAATAAATTCAGTAACTTGGATCTACGTAGGAAAACGAAACTCTAAAATACCAATTATTTGGTTTTTTGGAATTACAATTTCTAGTTGTTTCTTCTTGCATTTCATCGAATACAAAAAACTGTATTTGTTAATTGAATTTATACATATTTAAGATTATAAAAATGACGAAACATTTGACGTATAAAGATTTTGAGTAAACATCCTGTTACTCATGTCATGTATAAATTAAAAACCCAAAAACTCTTTATTTAAAACCATACTTCGTCAAAAAGCATATCCAATTTTCTGCATTTATCATAGGAAAAAAAGGGTTTATCGCCGAGGAATTTGATCGTTTTTTTGTGTAATATTTCTTCAAAATATATATCGAGGGCTTATATACAAAAGTGGATATGAACCATTTTCTCGAAAATGAGTTTTTGATGCCAAACTATTCTCAGATTTGAATGTCATCTGGAAAATTTGGAAAAGATTTTTTTCTAAAGCCATTTTTTTAACTGGCGTAACTTTTTATTATATTGAGAATACCAAAATATTTCTTTGGCATGTTATTGCTGACTTCATGGGGAATATTTGTGTATGAAAAGTTTCAGAATTATGAATGAAGAAAGTTAAAATATAAGGAATTGCAACGGCGAATTTAGGATTTTCATCAATTGCAGCGATTGGCTACATATATGTTACAATCGACCAATCTGACGGATAAAGATGGAATCTTTAAATCCGCTGTGTACATCACAGAAAATGCGTTTTCTATACAACATTGCCAAGATTTCATGAAAAAAGTTATGGAGTTTACAATAAATCTTATTCTTATTTCAACATTCATAGTGCTCAATTTTAATCATATAAAAGTGAAACCGCGAATAATAGGAAATTTCGAAAACTTTTTAATCGTAGCAATTAGTAATCCTTTTTAGATTAAACTGTGGAAGAACGATTAATAATTTCTCTTCAAATTAAGGAGAAAATCAGTTTTTTCGCTCTCCTGAAAAGTTATTTTTTTTTTCATAACCACTTATGAATATAAGCCCTCGATATGTATGTAATTTCAAGCAACTATTTAAAAAAAGCTCTACACTTAGAGAGCTGTCTATCAGCAGGCACTTGCTGCTATTACAGCAGTTTTTTGGCATAACAGCAGTTTTCTGCAATCTTACATCGCCATTCACACTGCTAAAGAGTTTGCAGTCTGCTAAAATTGGCTCTTGTTAATTAAAATATAAAAATAGATAAGCGTATTATATTAGCTTGTGACAAAATGCGTATCATATATATTGCTAAAAACAGCAAACGGCTGTTTACCATCTCAGCAGATACAACTCTGCTGTCTCTTCTTTAACAGCAGAAAATCTGCTCTTTCGGTAGACTTTTTTCTTTCTTTTACTGACATATTCCTTTGAATGTAGTGATAGATGGATTACTGAAATACAATTTTGCCGATAATGAGAAAAGTGAAAAAAAACTGAAATTTTTTGTATGGAAAAAATTAAAATTTACTTTAACATAAAAATGTGTTTTTTTTTTCTAAAATGAAGTTAAAAGGTATACTGAAATTTATGCCGAGTTACTCATACATTTAAGTATTTATGAACTTATAAAAAACATTTGAAATTGTTAAAAAATCTTGAATATTAATCTAAGAAGCAATTGTCGTTCGTTTGCAGAGACTTATTTCTTAAATACTTTATGAATTATTCTAAACAACCACTGCGAGGGCCCCTATCTTGCCTTCGTAACAATCATGGAGTAATAGCTCATCTCTTTATGGCAGAGGTATCACGAAACTTTTGAGAAATATTTCATGTTGTCATATTTGTATCAGTTTTGCATACTCTGAAGCAAAACTATTTGTTTGATTTTTTAGTTAAAAAGAACTTATTTTAATTTCACCTTTTTTCTTGTATAAAATAAAATTTTCCTCAGTTTAAGTAAAAATTTACTCGTTTTGAGGAAAAAATCAGCAAAATTGTCCTCACTTTGAGTAAAAATGTACTTGATTTGAGTAAACATTTACTTAGTTTTAGGATTTTTTTTTTTAACAAAATTTTACTAAAATTTACTTAGTTTTAGGAAAATTTTACTTATATTTAGTACAAAATTACTTGTTTTTAGGAAAAATTTACTTAGATTTAGGAAAATTTCAGCAAAATTCTACTTATTTAATAAAAATGTACTTGGTTTCCTAAATTTTAGTTAATTTTAACTCATTATAGGGAAAAATTTTTTTGAGTGTAGATGAAAACCCCCCCCAGGGGAAAATCCTGCGCACGGGCCTGCGAACAACGTCTTCGTGCCAAAGTTCTTTCTTCTCCCAGGGGAAGTAAGAGCTTTTGGTCATTTGTAATAAATGACCAGATATTCACTAACCCGGTTGCCAAAGCTAACCTATTGGCTGAAATGTTTGCAAGGAATTCATCCTTGCCGGAAAGCAGTCAACCACTCCCCGTGATCGAAAATGTATCTAGTTCCATGCCTCAGATATTTTTTCGAACACGTGGAGTTAAAAGGGTTCTTGCATATCTTGACGTAAACAAATCCCCGGGTCCCGGTCCCGGATGGCATTTCAGCACTGGTCCTATGTAAGTGCTCTTCGACGCTTGCCCGTCCCTTTCGTAATCTTTTCAACCTTGCATACCGTGCAGGGGTTTTCCCAGCGCGTTGGAAGATTGCGAACATCCAGCCCATCCCTAAAAAAGGTGAGGCTAATAATCCTGCTAACTATCGACCGATCGCGATTTGCTCAGCGCTTTCGAAGGTTATGGAGAGTATGGTTAACCACCATCTTGTGAGGTATTTAGAAACTTATGACTTACTTAATGATCGACAGTATGGCTTCCGTAGGAATCGATCTACGGGAGACCTGATGACACTGCTATCCGAAAAGTGGAATCGATCTATTCACAAGCTTGGTGAGAGTAAGGTCGTTGCTCTAGATATCTACAAGGCCTTTGATAGAGTTTGGCACGGCGCACTCATATCAAAGCTTATCGCTTTTGGTGTTGGTAGTGACTTCTCTCGATTTATATCGAGCTTCCTCAGAGATCGCACTATACGTGTTGTTGTAGATGGGTTCTCATCCGATGAGCATAGGTTAACCGCAGGAGCACCACAGGGCTCTGTCCTTTCCCCCTCCCTTTTTCTTATTTTCATCGACGACCTCTTGGATCGGACTTTGAATCAAATATACTCATTCGCTCAGATACTCTTGATGTTCTAGGCATGAAAATACAATGCGATGTTCGTTGGACAAAGCATGTATTTGAAGTGTCGAAAGAAGCATTCAAGTGTCTAGGCTTCTTAAACCGGTGTAAGAAATAAAGAGTGATTTTTTTGAGGTTAGGATTTTCATGCATTAGTATTTGACAGATCACGTGGGATTTCAGACATGGTGTCAAAGAGAAAGATGCTCAGTATGCTTTGACATTTCATCATGAATAGACTTACTAACGAGCAACGCTTGCAAATCATTGAATTTTATTACCAAAATCAGTGTTCGGTTCGAAATGTGTTTCGCGCTTTACGTCCGATTTATGGTCTACATAATCGACCAAGTGAGCAAACAATTAATGCGATTGTGACCAAGTTTCGCACTCAGTTTACTTTATTGGACATTAAACCAACCACACGAATGCGTACAGTGCGTACAGAAGAGAATATTGCGTCTGTTTCTGAGAGTGTTGCTGAAGACCGTGAAATGTCGATTCGTCGCCGTTCGCAGCAATTGGGTTTGTGTTATTCGACCACATGGAAGATTTTACGCAAAGATCTTGGTGTAAAACCGTATAAAATACAGCTCGTGCAAGAACTGAAGCCAAACGATCTGCCACAACGTCGAATTTTCAGTGAATGGGCCCTAGAAAAGTTGGCAGAAAATCCGCTTTTTTATCGACAAATTTTGTTCAGCGATGAGGCTCATTTCTGGTTGAATGGCTACGTAAATAAACAAAATTGCCGCATTTGGAGTGAAGAGCAACCAGAAGCCGTTCAAGAACTGCTCATGCATCCCGAAAAATGCACTGTTTGGTGTGGTTTGTACGCTGGTGCTGTTGGACGCAACGTTACGGTGAATGGCGATCGCTATCGTTCGATGCTAACAAACTTTTTGTTGCCAAAAATGGAAGAACTGAACTTGGTTGACATGTGGTTTCAACAAGATGGCGCTACATGCCACACAGCTCGCGATTCTATGGCCATTTTGAGGGAAAACTTCGGAGAACAATTCATCTCAAGAAATGGACCGGTAAGTTGGCCACCAAGATCATGCGCTTTGACGCCTTTAGACTATTTTTTGTGGGGCTACGTCAAGTCTAAAGTCTACAGAAATAAGCCAGCAACTATTCCAGCTTTGGAAGACAACATTTCCGAAGAAATTCGGGCTATTCCGGCCGAAATGCTCGAAAAAGTTGCCCAAAATTGGACTTTCCGAATGGACCACCTAAGACGCAGCCGCGGTCAACATTTAAATGAAATTATCTTCAAAAAGTAAATGTCATGGACCAATCTAACGTTTCAAATAAAGAACCGATGAGATTTTGCAAATTTTATGCGTTTTTTTTTTTTAAAAAAGTTATCAAGCTCTTAAAAAATCACCCTTTACTTCACTTCCACTGATCTTCTCAATATCTACACTACTTAAATCAGACCAAAGATGGAATTCAACTCCCATATATGGTCGGGTGCTCCAGCTTCATCACTGGAGCTACTTGACCGTGTCCAGAGGAGGGCGATGGTGTTGATAGGTGACGGTAGGATATCCAATTCTATTGTTTCCCTTGAACATCGTCGTAATGTGGGTTGTGTATCCTTGTTCTATCGTTACTTTCACGGTGTTTGTTCTTCGGATATTCGTGATCTTATACCGCCCGTGAGAACGTTTGGTAGAGATACGCGATTTTCCAGGAATTCTCACCCATTTGTTATCAATTGGAAAACCGACCGTACCACACATTACAGAATGAATTCGTTCTTCGCCCGCACTATCCGTATGTGGAATCGACTTCCGGCAGATATCTTCCCAGCTAATTATGATATCCAGAAGTTTCCAATACCGTATCTTCTTCCCGCCAACACAGTGCGATGCATTTATAGGGGACATCCCCTGAGTGTTGGTTCAGTGAAAAAAAGGAGGCCCCTAGTGGAATCAAATGTAAGACCAGCACCCAATATTTTTTCAGACCCAATATTTTGTCAGAACGTACCTAGCCGCTATCTTCAAACCTTAAGGTGGTCCCCACACATTTTTTTAATTTTTTATAAGTTTTTTTTTTTGAAGGAAAGGCCCAAAACTGTCCCCTAGTCACGTCTAGAGGGAAAACATGTAAAACAGACCCCCATTAATTTTCCCTCCTCAACAATTTCGCCAAACATACCTATCCCCCATCTCCACCCCATAATGGAGCTCCCATACAAAAACTAATTTTTTTATCAAATTTGCTACCACCACTCTGACTGTCCCAAGGAGACCCCTAGTGGTCACAAATATATGACCGACCCTCAATATTTTTTTAGCCCCAATATTTTCTCAGAACGTACCTACCCGCTATCTTCAACCCTTAGGTTGGTCCTCACAAATTTTTTTATTTTTATAATTTTTATTATGACAGAAAGGCCCAAAACTATCCCCTAGAGGGAAGACATGTAAGACAGACTCCCATTAATTTTCTCTGTCCAACATTTTCACCAAACATACCTATGCCCTATCTCCACTCCTTAATGGCGCTCCCATACAAAAACCAATTTTTATAAAATTTGCTTCCAACACTCTGACTGCCTCAAGGAGGCTCCATGGGGAGTAAAATGTCGTCAATATTTTTTCAGCCCCAATATTTTCTCAGAATACACCTAGCCTCCAACTGCAACCCTTAAGGTGGCCCCCATACATTTGCATATTTTTTATATTTTTCTATGAATGAAAGATCCAAAACCATATTTCCCCCTTTTTTTGTTAAAGTGAGTTAATCGTTTCGTCCATTAACGCATCCATATTGCAAACACACGATTTTTTTCATTATCAAGTTCAGTACCGGTTTGGAAGCGATAGCATTGGCATTTGTGTGCTTTGCTGCAAAGAAAACAAAATCCGAACCAGACAAAATGGATAAGGGTTCAATGTGTTTGCTAATATTGGCCACATTTCTGACTTGGATTATCGTGGAATATGTGCGAAAGATGCTCTATTGGAAGCGTCAAAATGTGGAGACAATAAATATTTTCAATATTATGAGAATGACTAGGCGAACACACCTATACGAGGTCATGCAGGAGATCTACAGAGAAATGTGCTCCGAGCGTAAGCCCTTTAAAGTCATCGAAACACTGTGCGTAACGGCGGTGATTGTACAGGATCTGGATACCATTAAGGATGTGCTGACAACGCATTACGAAACATTTCCCGATCGTGGCTTCTATGTAAATCCACGAGATCCTCTTCTCTTGAACATATTCAGAGTGGACTCTGAGCTGTGGAAGCCGTTGAGGCGCAAGTTAACGTCCATCTTTACGCCGGCGAAAGTGAGAAGTATGTTTCCCACGGTGTCTGGAGTAAGTGAGAATTTGGTGGAAGTACTAGGAAATCTGGTAGCCCATCAAAATGGCATAGTCGAAATGCATGGTCTGTGTGCCGGCTATGCCATCGATGTCATCGGCAATGTGGCCTTTGGCCTAGAGTGCCACAGTTTGTCCGAGCCGAATACGCCCTTTAGAATCCACGGCGATAAAGGTGTTCGTGAGCACTTCCGGCCATTTTTCGATCAATTTGCGGGGAAATATTCCAAGCTCATGCAGCTGCTGAATGTGAAATACCACAGCCAAGATACAACGGAATTTTTTACAAACCTCGTCAGAAATACGGTGGAGTACCGGGAAGAGCATAACATTAGGCGTCACGATTTTATGGATCTAATGATCCAAATGAAAAATGATGGCGAAAGCCAAACCGAACTGGCCTTTAGTGTTGATCTGATGGTAGGCCAGGCATTTGCCTTCTTCGTCGCGGGCTATGAGTCCACATCGAATGCTCTGACTGAAATTTTGTATGAACTGGCCAAAAATCAGGCGGTACAGGAAAAGGCCCGTTCGGAGGTTAAGGCAGCTTTGGTCAAATATGACCACAAGTTGACTTATGATAGCCTCAGGGAGATGCCTTATCTTAAGAAAATATTACTGGGTGAGTTCACAATTCCTAATCAAATCATGCTCATGTATAGCTAATTCCCTTTTTTTATTGTATAAATTTCAGAAATTCTACGCATGTACCCCATAGCCCATACCTTAGCCCGGGTCTGCCGCCAACCTTGCACTCTACACTCAAGTTTAGGCTCCCTCAATATATTAGCAGATACTACGGTCATTGTGCCTGTTCATGCTGTCCACCATAATCCTGAATTTTATCCTCAACCCGAATTATTTCGCCCCGAAAGGTTTGATGAACACGAGGTGGCCCAAAGACCAGCTTACACCTTTTTGGCCTTTGGTGAAGGTCCCAAGATCTGTATAGCCGAAAATTTTAGCAAAATGGAAATTGTTCTTGGCCTGGCTGCTCTTCTTTGGCGGTTTCGTTTTACAGTGTGCGAGAAAACGCCCGGGGAATTGATATTTGATAGACAAAGAATGCTCCATATGGGTTTAAAAAATGATATTTATTTAAGAGTGGAAATATTGTGAAATGGATAATATCGTCTTAGTCTCAGACCAAATAAATTGATGAATAAATATTAATTAACAGACAATTAATTAAATTTTTATTAATTTAGTTTGTTAACAATTAGAAAATGTTGTTGGCATAATTATGTTTAGTAAATAAAAAAATTCAAAATTTCTGTGTTTTATTTTTATACGAAATCGATAGCCTCTAATCTGGCCGTAATCTGTATATATAAAAGAGTTGCGTGATTGAGTGACTGATTGACTGATCACTCCCCAGACCAAACGGCTAGAGCTAGAATCATGAAATTTGGTGTGTACATTTCTTTTACAGTGTAGAGGTGTGATAAGACAGGATTTTTCGAAATTCGTACTTTTAAGGGGTAAAAAGGGATAAAAATTGTACCACCATCCTGACCACCCGGCAGGGCCTAGAATCTTGAAATTTGGAACGGGCATTACTTTTATAGCACGAATGCGACCAAGAAAATATTTTTAAATTCGGATAAAAATGGTACCAATCAAACGGATGGAGCTGGAATAATAAAATTCAGTGTGTACATACCTCAAAGCCCTTAGAAACGAAATGACCGAATCTTTTTAAATTCGTACTTTTAGTAGGAAAACGGGGAAAAGGGGATAAAAAAGTACCAACAACACGGATGACGCTACAATAATGAAATTCGATATGAATATTCGTTTTACAGCCCAAATCACTGATAAGAAGACATTTTTCGAAATTTGTAATTTTAAGGGATTAAATGGGATAAAAATTGTACTACAGCCCAGACCAATCAACTGGGCCTAGAATCATGAAATTCGGAACGGGCATTACTCTTACAGCACGAATGCGACTAAGAAAATATTTTTCAAAATTCGTACTTTTTGTGACTGAAATTGGGTAGAAAGGGATACAAAATGGTACCAATCAAAGAGAAGGAGCTTGAATCATGAAATTCGGCGTGTACATCCCTGAAAATGCTTACAAACGCAAATTGAAGGAATTTTTCGAAATTCGTACTTTTAAAGGGTAAACGAGAAAAGCGGTATAAAGAAGGTGCCAAGAACATGACGCTACAATAATTAAATTCGGTACGCATATTCGTCTTACAGTGTAGATGAGTAACAACAAGAAATTTTCCGATATTTGTACTTTTAAGGGATTAAATGGATTAAAAATTTTAACACCGCCAAATTGTACCAAAATACTGTGACTAGAATCTTGAAATTTGGAACGCATATTACTTTAACGCGAATACGACCACGAAAATATTCTTCATTAATTTAAACTTTTAGGTGTGGAATTGGGTAAAAACGGATAACAGCGGTACCAATCATGAAAGCGGATCAAAATTGGAAATTTGGGATAAAGATAGTACCAACCAAAGTTTTCAGCTAGAATATGAAAAGAAATTCGGTGTGTACATTTCTCCGAGTACATAAATTAATTTTTCGAAATTTGTATGTTTAAGGGCACAAACGGCACATAAAGAGTTATGTGTGAACATTATAGTCATTATCCCCGGCAAAATAAAATATAGATTTTATAGATAGATAGAAAACATTTTAAAATCTCGAATTGCAACTAATTTGAACCATACGTATGGAAGTTATGTCAGTTTTATTTTGACCAAAACTTATGTCAATTTGCGTGGAAAGTATAGAAGTTATATTAGGTTTAATTTTACGTACGGGTCGTTTGTTTTGGAATATGGAATATACGTGTGTGGGTGTCATAAGATGTATATCAATTTCCACCATTTTCGAATTTAAAATAAGTTTGGGAAAATAGTACTATGTGCAGAGTTTGAATAAATTCTTTAAGTCCGTTCCAGAGTCATCGCGTATACCAGCGAGCCAGACGGATGCCATACTTATGGTTTTAAATATCTCCTTCAATGCGTTACACTTTTTTTCTATCTCTAATGATATTTTCACAGCTTAAGAAAGAAACGTGCAAATAATTTTCTACTTTATATGATTTTTTGTAGAAAAATTGTTTCCATTTTGTGCCTATAAATCAAACTATTGACTACGTATAAACGCTGAAAGTGATATCCTTAAAAACAGTTTGAATACTGATACAAACTACTATCTTACCATACCATTTTTCCACGTACGAAGTAGCGGGTATTTGCTAGTACTGTATATAATGCACCATATGGTGGATATATAAGTTACGGCTCGGTCGAGTTTATGGCTCTTTTTATCTGTTTTAGTTTCACTACAATAGGCTACAATAATTATAAAGATAAGCAACCGTTTAGTATGCCGACTGGCATAGAATCACCGCCAAACTTGGTTTAGCGTTATCTTGTCCGTTCATCCGCTAAAGCTTGAACACAAAGTTCAGATCACTGATCACAGATCACAGTTGTCCGATATCGATCAACTTTATCATCTACTAATTATAATATTTTTAGGCCATGGGCGGTTTGCTTCATGCACAATGGACGAATTTTGTACAAAATTCAGTAATTTACTTCAATAAAAACAAGTAAGGAAAGGCTAAAGTCGGGCGGGGCCGACTATATGATACACTCCACTTTCTATCCGAATACAATTCAACTCGGTAAAAAAGTGAAAACGGGAATATTTTTTGTATGTTTCCTAATCATAGGCTAATATTACCTGGTCCAATTTGTCAAATCGGAAATATTTATATCCAAACATGGAATATAGTGACTAAATTTCACAATAAGTTCATCCAGTTCAAATATAACGTGCTAAGCTCATTTTGTGAAAATTCGTGCTTTCTGGTGCGGAAAAAGTCTATTTGAAATTTGTATGGGAGCTATATGTAAATCTGAACCGATGACCCATTTTCACCATGGCTGTTTCCTGTTGAAATATGAGATATTTTGAAAGATTTGAAGAAAATCTGTTAAAATATGTGGTTTATAGAGTGGAAAAAGTGAAATCGGGAGTGTAATTTGTGTGAGAGCTATATATAAATCTGAACCGATCTGACCCATTTGTGTCATGACTGTTTATAGAACAAATATAAGATATTTCGCCTAATTTGATGAGGATCTGTTAAAATGTGTGGCTTCTAGAGCGGAAAAAATCAAATCGGTAGCGAAATTTTTATGGGAGCTATATATAGAAATCTGAACCGATCTGACCTATTTTCACCATAGGTGTTCCTAGTTTAAATATAAGATGTTTTGCCAAATCTGAAGATAATCTGATACAATTTGTGGTTTATAGAGCGGAAAAAATCAAGTCGAGAGCGAAATTTGTAGGGGACCTATATATAAATCTGAACCGATCTGACCTATTTTCATCATAGGTGTTCCTAGTTTAAATATAAGATGTTTTGCCAAATTTGAAGAAAATCTGTTAAAATATGTGGTATCGAGAGTGAAAAGAGGCAATTCTGGATGAAATTCGTATGGGGGCTATATCTAAATCTGAACCGATTTTTTTCAAATTAAATAGCGTTCGTCCTTGTCCCTAAAAACTGCGTTGTGCAAAGTTTCATTTGGTTCTAAATCGATTCAAAAAGTGATTCTAAGTCGATCGGTATAATTAACAATGGGTCTATCGCTCTTCCTTTTGGGTGTTACAAACAAATGCACAAAGCCATAATAGTCTCGTGGAGTGTATAAAAATACTACTGAAGTTCCGTATTTAACGATTCAAAAAAATGTTGGCGGTTTATTAACAATACTCCTGGTAGATCGAAAAGTAGTTATACTGATTTGAATGACTCGCAGGGAATGAGGATATCAGATGATATGATCAAGGCGAATTGTTTTAATAACCATTTTCTTTCTTCTGTCAGAGATCTTAAGCAGCAAATTGAATCATATCCTGGTGACACTTTCAATGATCTACATACTCTTGTCCAAACGAATCACTGCTTCTCACTTGATAATATTAATATTGAAGATATAATCCAAGTGCTATAAAATATTAAGGTGAATAAAAGTCCAGGCTTTGATAATATTTCTGCTAAATTTACAAGGGAATGCGAGGATTTTATTGCACCAATTTTGGTAGATATATTTAACAAGATTATTAATCAAGATCAGTGTTTCCGGATATATTGAAGGTTCACAGAGTAGTTCCAATACCAAAGGGAGTCAATGTAACGTCGTGGGATAAATATCGGCCGATAGCAGTGTTGTCTACCATAGATACGATTTTTGAAAAGCTGCTTTATGATAGATTAATGTTCTATATGGAGGAGAATCGGCTATCAATTTCGGATTATCAATTTGGCTTCAGAAGAGGTTGTGGTACTCAGGACGCTATATTGTATGTTGTGAAGTTTGTTTGTAATGGCCTAGATGAGGATTTTAATGGAGTTTGCGGAATATTTTTTGATTTCACTAAAGCTTTTGATCTGGTTGATCATAAAATATTGCTGCAGAAGTTGAAGTATTACGGTATTCAGGGAAAGCAGTTATGTTTGTTTGAAAATTATTTTTCTAACAGGAAGCAATATGTTCATATTAAAGATTCGAAAAGTACAGTACAGTGGATTATGGAGTACAACAGGGAAGCGGTTTAGACCCATTATTGTTTTCGATGTATCTTAATGATCTGAGGAATTTGGAACTAGATGGTCATCTTATTATGTTTGCTGATGATGTTTGCCTATTTTACCCTTACAAATATGATTTGGAACTGAAAACTAGAGTTGAGAGGGATGCAGCTTTGGTATTTGAATATGCACGGTTGAATCGGTTACTGATCAATCCCGGGAAGACCAAACTTATTAGATTCAGACCACATTCTGCCGGTCTTAACAATAATTTCAATGTTTGTGTTGATGGAAGACTTGTGTATGAGACACATGCTATGCAGTACCTGGGAGTAACATTGCAGAGTAATTTATCTTGGAACATGCATATGGATGATTTAAAGAAGAAAATTGCTGTAGGTATTTTGTAAAAACAAACTAAGTCTCAAGTCCAAGTTGATGATATTTCAAGCTTTAATACAGTCTCATTTAAGTTACTTGCCAAGTGCCTATGCTTACAACAAGAATATTACTTCCTTCAGATCCTTGCAATGTATGCAAAATAAGGCCTTGAAAGTTGTATATAATTTGCCAGTAACTTATTCAACAATTTCATTGTAAAGAGTGATTTTTTTGAGGTTAGGATTTTCATGCATTAGTATTTGACAGATCACGTGGGATTTCAGACATGGTGTCAAAGAGAAAGATGCTCAGTATGCTTTGACATTTCATCATGAATCGTCTTACAAACGAACAACGCTTGCAAATTATTGAATTTTATTATCAAAATGCGTGCTCTGTTAAGAAAGTTCATTGCGCGCTTCCATTTTATGGTCAGTTTAATCGACCCACTGAAGCGGCTATTCGGGCTATTGTGACTAAATTTCGCACCAAATTTACATTGTTGGACATTAAACCACCAACACGCTTACGTAGAGTGCGAACTGAAGGAAATATCGCAGCTGTATCGGCCAATGTTAATGATGACCACCAATTTTCGATTCGTCGCCGTTCGCACCAATTGGGTCTCTGTTACTCAAAAACGTGGAAATGCCAAAATTGGACTAAGCGGATGGACCACCTAAGACGCAGCCGCGGTCAACATTTAAATGAAATTATCTTCAAAAAGTAAATGTCATGGACCAATCTAACGTTTCAAATAAAGAACCGATGAGATTTTGCAAATTTTATGCGTTTTTTTTTAAAAAAAAGTTATCAAGCTCTTAAAAAATCACCCTTTATTTGTGGGGTGCCCGAGGCAGCCATTTGAATGAAATTATTTTCCATTATTAACCGGAAGGATATTACTTTCAAATAAAAGTTTCTGTGTTAATATCTATTGAAAATGAAAAAACCGGTTTGAGCGGTTTTGTAAAATTTAAAAACCCAAACCCGATTTTTTGAAATTTGCGAATTTTCGAACAAATCGAAAATCGGTCCCTTGAAGACGGATTGGGAGGATTGTACTTTGAAATAAAAAAAGAAACTTGAGAAAATATTCAGTAGTTTTTTTATAGCATTTAAAAAAAAAAAACAAGTAAAAACGGAGTTAAGTTCGGCCGGGCCGAACTTTATATACCCTCCACTATGGATTGCATTCCACAGAGGTTGTCGGTTTTCGTAGAAGTACGAATTTCGAAAAATTCGTCTATTTTCCGAGTCTACGCAGTCAAAGGAATGTATAGACCGAATTTCATGACTGTCATTTGGTTGGTACTATTTGTATCCCTTTTTTCTATTTTGACCCCAAAAAGTACGAATTTCGAAAAATCAGATTATTTTCCGTGTCTACGCAGTCAGAGGAATGAATACTCCGAATTTCATGACTCTAGCTGCGATCATTTGATTGGTACTATTTTTATCCCCTTTTTCATTTTAACACCAAAAAGTACGAATTGTGAAAAATCTGTGTATTTTACTTGTCTATGCAATCAGAGGAATGTATACACCGAATTTCATTATTCTAGGTACAGCCGTTTGGATGGTACCATTTTTATCCCTCTATGCCCATTTTACCCCTTAAAAGTACGAATTTGGAAAAATTACTTTTACATTATGTATCTACTCAATTAGAGGAATGTACACACCGAATTTCGTGTTTCTAGCCTTTGTCGTTTAATATGTACCATTTTTATCATTTTTTTGCCCTATTTTACCCCCTACAAATAAGAATCACTTTATGGTGCACATTTTTTGTTATAAGGGGAATACGCATACCCAATATCAAGTAAGTAGAAGGAGCCATATTGAAAAAACATGCCTAAATACTCTAAAATATTAGGGATGTTTATGGGTATTTTTAGTCCTTGTGAGGGAAAAATTTTTCCCTTTGGGCCGATTTCGCCCAGTTTCAATCCCAACCCATCTACGACTATAAGACGCATTTATGGTAAATTTGGACGTCCTAGCTCCTTTCGTTTAGATGCTAGCGTGCTTTCAACAGACGGACAGACGGACGGACATGGCTAGATCGTCTTAAAATTTTATGACGATCAAGAATATATATACTTTATAGGGTCTCAGGTCGACAAGGTGTTACAAACGGAATGACAAAGTTAGTATACCCCCATCCTGGCGGTGGAGGGTATAAAAAGATATTTGTTGAAATATGTGGTTTCTAGAGCGGAAAAAGTAAATCATAGGAGACATTGGTATGGAGTCCGCCATCTAACGTTTTTTTTTCAACTATTCAACCGTTGGACTATTATTTGTGGGGTGCCCGAGGCAGCCATTTCAATGAAATTATTTTCCATTATTAACCGGAAGGATTGTACTTTCAAATAAAAAAATAGAAAGTATTCAGTAGTTTTTTATAGCATTTTCAAAAAAAAAAGTTATTTGGCGGACCTCTTATTTATACCCTCCATCATCGATGCATTTGTTTGTAACGCCCAGTGAGACCAGCACCTAAATCAAATTATATAAGTCCATCTGACCGAACATAACAGCCTGTTTGCTTGTTTTCCACGAGTTTTATTTTCACAAATGCGATGAAGCCTTATTAGCTCCCCTGTGTCATTCATCAGCTTTTCAAGGTAAGGTAATAAATTCTGAGCGAGTATAATTAAAAAAATCGCATATCATTATTATTATTTATCATTATTATTTACCTTATAAATGTTGTCTTTCTTTATAAAATTTTAGTCTCGAATAAGAACATTTATTAAAATTATAAACTATAGATTATAGATCGAATTTCTTGCGCAAACTACCCCACTGTGTTGTGGAGGTTATACATGCAAATACAGCCAACTTTGCTTGGCACAGCAACACACATAATTCTATTGAGATTTATTTGGCTCAAAGCCCTCTCCTCTCTGTCACTCTAAAATTGTTTATTTCAACTTATTTTCGATACAAGTGCTGAAGTGTTGAAACTATCAGTAGTTCACTGCGATCACAAGCTGCAACATACAACAACGCTTACACGCCGGCGCAATGGCTTTGACACTGACATTCATACTACTACTAGCGGCAATTTGCTCGCTCATTATAATGAAGCATTTGCAGAAATTGCATTACTGGAAACGTCACAAGGTGGACACCATCAGCCTATGGCATGTCATCAAGCGAGCCAGAAAGGTCCATCTGTATCAGGTCATCCAAGAGATCTACGAGCAGATGTGTGTGGAGCAAAAACCCATCAAAGTCATCGAGGCATGGCTAACCTCCGCCATGATTGTTCAGGACCAGGAGGCCATCAAGGAAGTGCTGACCACGAAATTCGAAAATTTTCCCGATCGCGGCTTCTATGTGAATCCCCGCGATCCTTTGCTGGCGAATTTGGGCAGATTTCACTATGATGTGTGGAAACCTTTGAAGAGAAAATTAACGCCGGCCTTTTCACCGGCCAAACTTCGGTACATGTTTCCCACTTTGGCCGAAGTGGGCCAACACTTTGTGCAAGTGTTGGAGCAACATGTTGAGCGCGGCGATCAAGTGTTGGAAATGCATGACCTATGCAAGCGTTTCGCTATTGATGTTATTGGAACGGCGGCCTTTGGCATCGAATGCAATAGTTTGAATGAACCAAAAACCGAGTTTAAAATTCAAGGTGAGAAGGCTGTAAGCCAACAGTTTCGGCCGTTCTTTGACCAATTTGCCGAGAAACATTCGGGGTTCTTGAACTTTTTCAATTACAAATATCACTCCAAGGAGCCCAGGGACTTTTTCACCAACATGGTGAAGGAGACAGTGGAGTTTAGGGAGCGGAATAACGTGAAACGCCAAGATTTCCTGGATATATTGATCGAGTTGAGAAATGAGGGAGGAGGGAAGAATGGCGAAGAATGTTCCTTGAATATGGAAATGATGGTGGGCCAGGTATTTCTATTTTTCGTGGCCGGCTATGAGTCCAATTCCTCGGCGCTGTGTGAGGCTTTGTATGAATTGGCCAAAAATCCGGCGGTGCAGGAAAAGGCTCGCCTTGAAGCCAGCCAAGTGAGAGCGCAATTTGGCAATGAAATAACCTATCAAAGCCTAAAGGAAATGAAATATATCAAACAAATTATACTGGGTAAGTTGGAAATGTGATTCATCTATCTTTTTGAGTGTTTTAATAATTTTGCGAATTCCAGAAACCCTACGCAAATATCCAATTGTCCATGGCCTAACACGCTATTGCCGACAGCAGTGCACTTTAAGTACCGCAAAAGGGCCAGTGGTTGTACCCAAGGAAACTACTGTTATTATACCCGCCTATGCCATTCACTACAATCCCCAGTTTTATCCAAATCCCCTCGAATTCAGTCCCGAAAGATTCGAAGACCAGGAAATGGCCAAACGCGAACCCTATACATTTCTTACGTTTGGTGAAGGTCCCCGCGGTTGTTTGGCCGCCGGCTTTGGCATGATGGAACTAACTTTTGGCCTAGCCGCATTGCTGTCTCATTTCAGGTTTTCGGTTACGATCGAAACACCCCAGGAAGTGGAATTCGATAGGAATATAATGTATCATTTATCGATAAAAAATGATATTTATTTAAAAGTGGACAAATTATAAGATGTCTAAGTACACAATTTTATAAGAAATAAAAATACCTACATAAAAATACCAGTACAGTTTGGTTAGAAGGTAACCAAGGGACTGGACTTGGGAAGGATTTTATATAATTTTCCAAAACAGAAGGGAAAGAGTTCGCCGAGACGCAAATGGTCTTCTTTCAAAAAGTAACAAAAAGAAAAGTGGAAAAATTTCACCGCACGACAATATATATGTATAACTAGAGATCGTATGCAGAAAAACAGTGTACTCAATTTTTCATTTGGTGATCCTTCCTCCTTTTTACACGACTTTTTATTTCCAAAGGAAATAAATAATTTATTTAAATTTTCTAATAAAATTTTTTAATGTTTAAATAATTTATTTTCATACTTCAGCGAGTCATAACATTTTCATATGGGTATCAATTGAAGGAGCAGAATATCTGTTAAAAACAATTTAAATATAATGCTTCTATCTGTAATAGTTTAGTATTAAAAATGATTACAATTTTTCCCTTTTATTTATTTAGTTTATTCATATTTTACTATTTAAGGGGACAACTTGAAATGGTTGTTAGTGCTAAACTAATACAGCTAATTTCATGAAATTTTTAATATTTTTAACACAAGTTCTTAGTTTTCATTTGATACCCATATTGCCTATGTATGGCTCCCAAAAGTATAAAAATAAATTATTAAGACAAATATATCCTTTACAAATTAAAAGTCCTGTGAAAAGATCACCAAATGAAGACCTGAGTACACAGTTTTTCCACATATTGTCTCTTGTTTCATATGTATATGGTCTTGTTCAAGTGTTCAAGTTTTTTCGTAAAAACAAAATTGTTTCAAAAACAATGGTGTATTATATTTTTTTTTTTGCTAAAACAAAATTGTTTCAAAAATACAAGCTTTGGTCCACGTCCAGTTCAAATCTTTCATATTTTTACGCATTGAAGTCCAATAAAAATACTTAAAATTCATCAAATCAGATAAAAGTGATAAGATAAAGCGTGGCGTTCATTCTAAAAAATCTCCAATTTTGGAACAAATTTTCCCCACTTTGGGAATTTGGGTATTTTTTAATTGAAAATCTCTTTTCTTCACCGTTTCTGTGTTTTTGCGAATTTTAAGTATTTCTATTGCACCTCAGTTCGTAAAATTATGAGAGATTTTAATTTTTAATTTTAATAAAAAAATCCCCAATTTTGGATCACATTTTCCCCACTTTGAGAATTTGGGTATTTTTTAAATTGGAAATTTGGTGATTTTTTATTAGTTTTTTTTTCTTTTGTATTTTTAATTTTAAGTATTTTTATTGGACTTCAATTAGTAAAATTATGAGAGATTTGAACATTTTAATAAAAAATTCCCAATTTTGGAACACATTTTCCCCACTTTTTTGAAAAAAAAAAAATAAAATCTGTTAATTTTTAATTTTAAATATTTTTATTGGACATCAATTCGTAAAATTATAAAAATAAAAAATTCCCAATTTTAGAACACTTTTCCCACATTGGAAATTTGGGGTTTCAAAAAAAAAAAACAAAATCTGGTAATTTTTTCATCGTTTTTAACTTTTTGTCGATTTTGGAACACATTTTCCCCACTTTGAGAATTTGGGTATTTTTTTAAATTGAAAATCTGGTGATTTTTATTAGATTTTTTCTCGTTTGTATTTTTAATTTGATGTATTTTTATTGCAATTCAATTAGTAAAATTATGAGAGATTTGAACATTTTAATAAAAAATCCCCAATTTTAGAACACATTTTCCCCACTTTGGGAATTCGGGTATTTTTTTTTTTTCTGAAAAACAAATGAAACTCTGGTATTTTTTAATTTTAAGTATTTTTATTGGACCTCAATTCGTAAAATTATGAGAGATTTGAACTGGAATGACATTTTAATAAAAAATTCCCAATTTTGGAACACATTTTCCCCACTTTTTTTGAAAAAAAAAATAAAATAAAATCTGATAAATTTTAATTTTAAATATTTTTATTGGACATCAATTTGTAAAATTATAAATATAAAAAATTCCCAATTTTAGAACACTTTTCCCACATTGAAAATTCGGGGTTTCAAAAAAAAAAACAAAATCTGGTAATTTTTTCATCGTTTTTAACTTTTCGTCGATTTTGGAACACATTTTCCCCACTTTGAGAATTTGGGTATTTTTTAAATTGAAAATCTGATGATATTTATTAGATTTTTGCTCGTTTATATTTCTAATTTGAAGTATTTTTATTGGACTTCAATTAGTAAAATTAAATTATCACATTTTCCCCACTTCGGGAATTCGGTTTTTTTTTCGAAAAACAAATGAAACTCTGGTAATTTTTTTATTTTAATTGGACTTCAATTCGTAAGATTATGAGAAATTTGAACTGGAATGAAATTTTAATAAAAAATTCCCAATTTTGGAACACATTTTCCCCACATAGGGAATTCGGGTACTTAAAAAAAATGAAAATCTTGTAATTTTTGAATTTAAGTATTTTTTATTGGACTTTAATTCGTAAACTTATGGGAGATTTGAACTGGAATGTCATTTTAATAAAAAAATCCCCAATTTTAGAACAGATTTTCCCCACTTTGGGAATTCGTTTTTTTTTTTTGAAAAACTAGAAATCTGGTAATTTTTAATTTTTAATATTTTTATTGGACTTCAATTCATAAATAAATATGAAAGATTTTAATAAAAAAATCCCCAATTTTAGAACACATTTTCCCCACTTTGGGAATTCGGATTTTTTTTTTGGAAAATTTGAATATTTGCTATTTTTTCCGCCGTTTTTATCTTTTTGTTGAATTTTAAGTATTTTTATTGGATTACAATTCGTAAAATTATGAGATATTTGAACTGGACTTTTGACCAAAAATTGTATTTTTGCAACAATTTTGTTTTAGCGTAAACTTCAATAACTCGCTCAATTACTGGCGGATTTTTAAAACCAAAACGGCGTTCTACTCCCTACTAAATGTGTTATTTAATTGAATTTACATAACCTTTATATCTATCGAAAACTCCAGGTTTCTTCTTTTCAAATCCGATGTGAAAGTGAAAATTAAGTTACAGGCATATAAGTGTACAAAGATACGAACATCTGTTTTTTTACCCGTAACTCAAGATTTTGGGGGAGTTTTTGAAAGTTTTTGGACTGTCGCAGAATTTTATTAATGATACTCACTTGTGATGCTGGGATAAGTATTGTTGGATGTGGATGCCTTCTCAAAAATAATTCTTAAATCCCAAGTTTAAAAATAATAAAGCGGGTTTTGGGTCAACCATTGCATTTACCGTCGAAACTTGGCATTTGGTGAATCGAATTAATTGCATTTTTTGTTCAATTAAAGAAAGACTTCGAAATCTCTTTTAAGAATTTGTAGTAACTAAAGATTCTTTGTCGAAATCTCTTCAATGTTTTGCTTAAAGCAGTTATGCTTTTCGGCCTTATATCGCCTCGTACGCCCATCTTATTTTTCCCTTACTTTGCCTTTGTCCACACTAAATCTCTATTAAATCATCCTTTAGTTTCCTTAATTTAAACTCATCCCATCCCACATCACACTTCTTCTTATCGGCCACGTTAAATTAACAAGCGTGTTAAACTCAATCTCAACTTTGTTTAAATTAACTTTTTTCTTGTTTTTGGTGGTTAGAAAAGTTTGTCATAGAAATCGCCTGTGCGTAAATGAAACATTGCTCGAAAGCCACCCATCCATTTGAATGAGGAGACGGTCTATTCAAGAACTAAATAAAGATGAGTAAATGAATTGAATTTCCCGCACGGACTTTTTCCAGTCCATCCCCTTTACCAACGAAGTGAAATGGAGATTTTGTGGGCCAAATGTCAAAGACCAAAGTAAATTCAGTCGTTGAATTAAATAAATTCATAGGAAAAGTTTTTCTTGTCACGTTGAGCTGGGCGACGAAATGAGCATTAAAAGTCGCCGGAGATTTGCATTCTAGCACAAGGAACTTTTTGTCGTAGCAACAGCAAGTGGAGGAAGAGGTGCTTTCACAGAGCTTATACCTGTGGGCACTCTAGTGGTTGGCATGAAGGAATTATACGTCAGAAGCCTGTAGAATAGCAAATAAAGTACAGAAGTCTCAAGTATGAGGGATTTGCATCAATCGCCTCTTGTCACTCTAGGTGCCACAATTCAACTGAAGCAAAATGGGCACCTACTTATCACGATTGTGCCGATGTGGCTGTTTAGTAGGCTCGTGGATTGGAACTAGTACCCATCTCATTTCCCAAGCAACCGTACACAGTAGTTGGATTTATTTTCGAATTAATTATAATTAATTTCAAAATCACATTTTTGGGATTTAGTTCCCCCTTTTAGAAATCGCGGGATTTTTATGTGAGGTATCATAAAAGTCGATTTCAAAAATAACGCGATTGTAAAGTCTTTCAAAAACGTGATGCCTCATCTAAAACTCCGACAATTCCAAAAACCGCAAAATAAATTCCATTTTTTTTTTTGGAAAAATAACCAAGACTCCGAGGATCAGAACAAAAAATATATTTTTATCATCTATGTCCATAGATAGAATTAAACGTTTACTTTTTAAATTGGTACTTTGTGTTTCGAGAATTAATTGTCTAAATTATTATATTTTGTAAGAGAATTGGACATAATCTACTGATCCAGATGATTTTAGTTATCCATTTTCTAATTCCTTTGCGTTTATGTACATTGGGATGGGTCACGAATAGGGTTTGGGGTCCGGGAATTCCCGAATCGGGAAAAGATTTTAAATTTCGCGGGAATACGGGAATTATTAAAAATATTTTATTGATTATTTTGATTATTAATTTAGTTTTTCTATATAAATGGGAAATTGTAGATATATTTCAAATTCATATATTTACATTACTGACAATAATAATGACCATTTGTTTATATTATATTACAACAAAATATAGGTAGGGGAATACACACTTTTTGTGAAGATATCGTTAGTGTGAAGCAAAAATACCATACTGACAATACTATTTCTTGTTTTCACAGACGAATTGACGAAATAAAAGGGGAAAATCTTCTCAAAGAAAAATTTACTTTACATATGAAACCAGTAAGAAATTGTATACGAATAAATCTTCTAAATTAAAGACGTCATAACATTCTTATTTATTTCCTTAAACAATTTTTAATTTTAAATCTAGTGTGGATGTCAATCACTTGTGCTAGTGATTAATGTCCAATATTATGACTCTTTCAATTCTGACGATATGTCTAGAGTAAAATATTTGTAAAATGAAAAAATATTTCTAAAATATTTTGACAAAAGCTTTCGTTTTTAATTTGTAATATGTCGGTATTTTAACCCATTAACGGCCAATGTTAATTTCATTTAATAAATTCTTTTCAATTATTTTCGTAATTAATACAATAATAAGATATATTTATTTTTAGATTATTATTAATTTGTTTTGTTCTTCTGAATCACTTGTGCCATAACTTTAATAATCAGGAATTGCATTCATATTGAATATATTGCTATAGCCTTGAAATGGTGTACACGGACGTGTACGGTGGGCGCTAATGGGTTTAAAAAGCACATCAGTTACTAAATGTTGATATTTTAAACCATATTGGACATACCTAAAATAAATTATTTTTCCCGGGAATGAAACTTTTCATTCCCGTTTTCCCGGGAAATGAAAAAAGTCCGGGAAACCCCAAACCCTCGTCACGAATATAATTTATTACGGTCTCCCAACAGAAATGAAGATAGAATTGTCTAATGATGATCTCCAAAATATTTCATCACAGGGTCAAGTTGTCTGTGAGCTAAACTCTTGTGAAAACACTTCTAAAAATCATTTTTTCCAGTGTAATTTTTTATGTTGAATTTTTGTACTTTGAAAATAAATTTTTATTCTTATTGGACGTTTATGTTGATTTTTGGTGTTTTTTCAAAAACATTTTTTAAATACATATGAAATATTCTCTGTTTTTCTGTACGGCTTTTGACCTCGGTAGCTGCAATTGTTTTGAAAGTTTGTGTATGTATTCTTCTCTAAATATAATGTATAAGTATTTTTGGAAAACAAATTGAAAATTTGTTTTCACGAGTTATGAACAATTTTACAGTGGAAAAATACTACGTTTGCAAAAAGGTGTGTTCATTCAATCGCCTGTAACTCCTGAAATACTTTACCGATTTTAATATGAAGGCAATTTCAATTACTTTCAAAATATTGATGTTATAGCAGTGTTAGATTTTTTAAAGTTTTTGCAATCTTAATTCTTTTATTTTGATTTTCGAAATGATTAAACCAATCCATTTTGTTGAAATTTTAAAGTACTATGCTTAGGTCTATTTTTAAGCGACTGTGTGAGTTTGAAAGTGGTAAAATGATTGCTTCTATTTTTTACGATTTTTTTTTCGATTTTTTACAAAATCTACCAGAATTACAGCGAAAAATTATCAAAATTATAATTTTTTCATTAGTTCATAAACACATGGTATAGAACAATGAAAAATCCAAGAAAAAATAGGTTAATTATATATTATTTATATTTTTTTCAATTTTATATTTTTTTTTCTTCAAAACATGGTATAACACATTAAAATCGGTAAAGTATTTCAAGAGTTACAGGCGATTGAATGAACACACCTTTTTGAAAAAGTAGTATTTTTTCCTCTGTAAAATTGGTCATAACTCGTGAAAAAAATTTTAAAATTTTTTTCCAAAAATACGTATACAATATTTTTATGAGAAGAATACATACACAAACTTTCAAAACAATCGCAGCTATCGAGGTCAAAGACCGTACCGCTTGACATGGAATGACTCATATATAAAAGTAATCAATACCTTTCAAATGATGCCTAAATAATGATTACCGAAAGAAAAATGACGTCAATGACACCATTTTTGTGATATAATTTAATAGAGGATGTGTTTTTTTGAGAGCCAGAATTTTCCAACTCTTTTTATAAAAATGATCGCTGCTTCGGATGTTAATCACTTAGACATCATTCGGAAGGTATTGACTGCAGCTATTTATTTTTACAAAATACGAATTATTTTTTAGTTGTGAATATGAAAAACACAAAAAATCCCTTTAACGTTCAATAATTCAAACACAAAGTTACTTTAAGACAAGAATCCAAAATTTATATATATTTTGTGCGTCATTACATGCAATGTTAAAAATTTCATAAAAATATACATAACTATTTGAGAAAAACAAATTCATTCAAATTCGTTCAATATGCTTAAAATATGCAAAAAAATGAGATATCGTAACGTAAATGTTGGGCTTATGTAGAAAAGTATCAGAAAACAATGGCTTATTAGTTTGTACATGTTCATATGTCCAACAAAATACCCAAATTTCCAAAGTGGGGAAATATGTTAAAAAAATTCGTTTGTATTTTTTTTGGTCTGTAATCAATATTTGATTTGAACTAGAATATTGTCGTGGCTCAAGAGCATTTTGCATCTATATTTAATAGAATGAAAATTTATTTACAAATGCATGGTGACATTTAATACTTGGCTGCAGACTACCTACCACTATCATGATTTCCACCCTGTCAAAGGTTTCATTCAGTTGGCTTCGCAGCGACTTTTTAACAACATACCCGGCTTTTATTTGCGATTTTTATACACTCCACGAGAGTATTATGTCTTTGTGCATTTGTTTGTAACACCCAAAAGGAAGCGAGATAGACCCATTGTTAATTATACCGATCGACTTAGAATCACTTTGTGAATCGATTTAGCAATGTCCGTCTGTCCATCTACTGTTGTAATCAAATTACAGGTCGCAATTATAGTCCGATCTTACCAAAAATTGGCACAAGTAAGTTTTGTCGATTAAGGACGAACGCTATTTAATTTGAGGCATATCGGTTCAGATTTAGATATAGCCCCCATACAAATGTCGCTCCCGATTTTACTTCTTCCGCTCTAGAAACCACATATTGTACCCGATTTTCTTTAAATTTGGCAAAACATCTTATAATCCAATTATAAATACCTACGCAAAAATTTGGTAAGATCGGTTCAGATTTAGATATAGCCCCCAAACAAATGTGGCTCCCGATTTGACTTTTGCCGCTTTAGAAACCACATATTGTACTCGATTTTCTTTAAATTTGGCATAACAGCTTATAATCCAAGTAAAAAACCTATGCTGAAAGTGGCTAAGATCGGTTCAGATTTAGATATAGCGCAAATTCAAATGTTGCTCCCAAATCTTTAATCGATTTTGGCCAAACTATACATATTATATTTCACTTATTTCGTTCCAGATTTCAATATACCCCTATACAAATGTCCTTTCCGATTTAACATTTTTTTTTGTCAAACACATACATTTACAGGATACAAAAATCCTTCCCGTTTTCCCTTTTTACCGAATTAAATTGTATTCGGATTGAAAGTGGGCCCGGGGCCCGCCCGTCTTTAGCCTTTCCTTACTTGTTTTTACTAAAATAGTAAATGAAAAAAATGTATTTTTTGTTTACCA
This sequence comes from Polietes domitor, assembly GCA_947397865.1. NCBI lineage: Eukaryota > Metazoa > Arthropoda > Insecta > Diptera > Muscidae > Polietes > Polietes domitor. The sequence goes on along the minus strand of OX377622.1, from coordinate 136,463,418 downwards.
TGCTCTACCGAAATAAACACATTTTTTGTCGAAAAAGATAGATCTTCCAAAATAAATACATGGACGAATTTAAATTTTAATTTTTTGTATAAGCGTGAATTGCTTTATTTACAACTTTGGTGTCTTTGTGAACAACACTGACATTTTCTGGCAAGTTTTTTCGTAGAACATGTTAATCCTTAAATGTCCTTATTGAAAGGACTTTTTTATTTTGTTCAAATTGACCCATCAGGTGAGGAGCTAGAGTATTAAGATCTTCCACAAAAATAATCCTCATATCATTCAACAATATAGCTCTGACAATCACGCAATTTGAAGTCTTTTTAGCAGCTATTCTTCTCTTTCATTTGAAACCCATGTGGCCTTTGTATAAGTCGTAAATGCATGAAAAGAAATTATTATTTATAATAAATTAAATATAACAAATTATCTATTGCCTTTGGAAATTAAAATTCCTGTAAAAACGACAAACGATCTTGAAATAAAAAACTGAGTATTTAGTTTTGCTCCCAATGGTCTATAGTTTCAATTCTATGTATTCTCATTCTTAGGAGGGAAATCGTGTCGCAGAGTATTAAGACCTTCCACAAAAATAATCATCATATCATTCAAGGATATAGTTCTGACAATATAAATTCACTCAGACATTAACTTGTTGCATTTTTCACTTCACTTAGTATAATGCTACCTTCGGCCAAAAAGTTAAAACTTTGATCCACTGTAAAAAGAAACTCAGACCAGCTGGACTATAAGTTTATTCTGCAAAAATGGTCTACTCAGAACTATAGGGTCACTATTCTATCCCAAACAAAAAGTCTTAATTTGTTGGACAGTGTAGTAAGATACAAACATTCTAAATATGAAACCACCAACCTCGCCAAATATATGAACATTTTTCTTCTTTCCCAAAAATCTCTCAAATTAATTGAGAACTATCACTGTGCAAAATATCTTTGCAGTCGCCACATACATACTATTTTTGGTATCAATCTCAAAATTTGACATGGCCGAGGTGACCAAAGTTCAAAACATATGGAAAACCCCCCTGCTCTACGCATGTGAAATTTCGTAAAGATAGCTTTTTCCGTTCAATAGTTTAATAATTAAGGCCAAAAATAATCGAATTGGAACCACTGGGTGACGTTGGTCATCTCGGGTGTGAACAAAATTTTAATGTTCTTCAAATCAATAGTTTCCAATCGATTTGTACAATATAGTACTTTTGAGAAACGGCTAGTCAGCACCCAACCTATTTTCTATTATTTCCTTTGTTGTTTCTTTCCCTCTGGAATATTTTCCAAAACTTATGCTTGCTTTGGCTTTAATTCATTTTTAAACGCATTAAAGAAAATCATCTTTAAGATATGCACACTGTGATAAATTTAAATCTTACCATGGGTGTTTGGAACATACAAATAGTTTGCGCACAGAATTGCTAGCTGTTCAAATAAAATTTGCATACGTTTTAAGATTTAAATTAAAAAAAAACAAATTTTGGAGGAATGGTGTTGAATATTGAGCCTAAAGAAGCTTGAGGTTTTCCCATTTAAGTCAGCAAAATGTGAAACGCAAACAAATCCAATCAAATATAATGTTGAGTGTATTGTGATGTCCTTTTTTGAAAATTGCCAACATGCCAAAAAGGAGGGCAGTTTCATTCAAACAAAGTGGTGGTTATTTTTGTACAGAATTTCAATGTAAAAATGTTGGCATGTATGTATATTGTACAATAGGGTGAGTTTCATTTGGGGTTGGTTTTAGGAAACAATTTTAAACGATTTAAACGATTTTTTTCTGAAAAATAATAAATTTTTTCTTAATTTTTAGCAGAATATTCCTAAACCAGTGTTTCTATGTGAATATGAAATTCACAGCACTTGAAGCCATCATAATAAGTGGGTGAGATCGAACTTATAGTTCCGAAATGAGAGTTAAACAAGTAAGGAAAGGCTAAAGTCGGGCGGGGCCGCCTGTATGATACACTCCACTTTCTCTCCCAATTCAATTCGGTAAAAAAGTGAAAACGGGAAGGATTTTTGTATGTTTCCTAATCATAGGCTAATATTAACTGTCCCAATTTGTCAAATCGAGAAGAATATTTGTATCGGGGTTAAATCCAAACATGAAATGAAGTGACCCACTTACACAATAGTTTATTTCAGTTCAAGTATTACGTGTTATTTGAAGAAATTCGGTGAAAATACGTGGCTCTGGGGCGGAAAAATTCAAGCCGGGAGCAAAATTTGTATGAGAGCAATATATAAAACTGAACCGATCTGAACGATTTTCTCCATGAGTATTTCTGATTGAAATGTATGACATTTTCCAAGATTTGAAGATGATCTGTTATAAAATAAGGTTTCTAGAGCAGAAAAATTCAAATCGGGAACGAAACTTGAATGGAGCTATATATAAATCTGAACCGATCTGACCTATTTCCACGAGAAGAGTTACTAGTTTAAATATAAGAAGTTTTGCCAAATTTGAAGACAATCTGATAAAATATGTTGTTTCTAGAACGGAAAAAGTCAAATTGGGAGCGAAACTTGTATGGGAGCTATATATAAATCTGAACCGATCTGACCCATTTTCACCGTGGGTATTTCTAGTGGAAATCTAAGATGTTTGGCCAATTTTGAAGCAAATCTGTTAAAATATGTGGTAACTGGAGTTAAAAGAGTCTAATCGGGAGTGAAATTCATATGGAGCTATATCCAAATCTGAACCGATTTTCTTCAAATTAAATTGCGTTCGTCCTTGACCAACAAAACTTACTTGTGCCAATTTTTGTGACGATCGGACAATAATTGCGACCTGTATTTTGATTACAACAATAGATGGACAGACAGACTGACATTGCTAAATCGATTCAAAAAGTGATTCTAAATCGATCAGTATAATTAACAATGGGTCTATTGCGCTTCCTTTTGGGTGTTACAAACAAATGCACAAAGACATAATACTCTCGTAGAGTGTTTAATGATTAAAGGTGCTGAACATTTAATATAAATAAATAAAAAATTATCCATAAAATTTGTTTTTGGGTAAAATTTATAAATTTCAGGACTCGGACAGAAACATTTTATATTTTTTTAGTATTTTTCGTTTGTTTCATGTTGGTCTGTAATCAATATTTGATTTGAACTGAGATAGAGACCATTAAATGTCACCATGTCATTTGTAAATAAATTTGCTTTCTATAAAATATAGATGCAAAATGGTCTTGAACCAGGAGAATATCCCATTTTATATTTGTGTAGCAAAGTGTAATCAGACACTATTGACCTAAAATTTTCTTTCTAATAAATTATGTTTCTAGTTTGGCAAAACCATTGTTTAAATTTAAAGTTCTAAATGCCTAAAAGATATTTTTTTATATATTTTTTAAATTCCAATCCACTTCCAGGGGGTCTTAGACTCAGGAAAAATTTTCTCTGATTTGAACTGGGATATTATCTTGGCTCAAGACCATTTTGCATCTATATTTAATAGAATGCAAATTTATTTACAAATGGCATGGTGACATTTATTTCTTGGCTGCAGACTACCACGACCATGTCAAAAGTCTTTTCAAGTGGCTTCGCAGCGTATTTTCAACATCAAACCCGGCCTCTATAAGGAAATGATTCTCACAAACGAACGAGAAGCACAACTCACTTGCGAATTTGCGTTTGAAAAATCGCAGCAAGTAATAAAGTTGAGTTGCACATGTAAGTATGTGTATATGCATTTGTTTTAGTTATTTTCGTTTGTATGTTTTTTGGTCTGTAATAAATATTTGATTTGAACTGGGATATTGTCCTGGATCAAGACCATTTTGCAACTATATTTTCCCCGTATTTTCCTTTGTCTATTCAATTTCGTTAGAGCCGGTTGTCGATTTTTAAAATGTTGTAAATAAAACTCGCCCTAATGTACATATGTGCTGGTGATTCGCAGTTATGGGATGAGCAAAAAATCATTGGAATTATAAATCACGGTTTCAGACACCGTAACTAAGTGAAAGCACACATCTATTGTCGTCTGGAAATGCTATTGTATTCCTCCCTCAACTGCCTCGTTCACACTTGGGTTTTTCTAAGTGGTTTTGGGCCACTATGTCCAAATTAAAAAGAAAAAATATAGAATTTTAAATAACAATGTGCTTTATAAGGTCTACTTCAATACATACAAATTGATTACCTGTAGACCACGCGATCCTTAGAGGCATTCAACTCAATTGATATTGGATGAAATACAATATAAGGAGGTGTGGAATTGTCAGCTAGAAATAAATACCAAAAGTTTAATGAATTAAGGTTTTTCTAATTTTAGATTTAGATGACAAATATTAAAAAAAAATAGAAAATCCTTGGTAATATTAAATTTAATATTTAATTCCTGTACTCAAAAACATTTCATTATATTAGTTTACAAAATATGTTGATGTGTCTTGAAAATATATTTTTTCGGCGTCCTGTATTATTAATACCAAAGAATTAGGAATAGTTTTTGATGATATCTGCAATATTTAAAAATAGCCGCTGTATTTAACGTGGAATTGCAGTGACACCAGGTATTGAACCTGAAGCTAACTTCAGATAACATTACAGCAAAGAGGTAAAAGATAATCAGTCAAATCAAGTACTTCTTTAGCACTTGGTTTTTGGATCTATGACAGATCACACTTAAACAGTTGACAGTGAACTGGTGGCGTATGAGTAATATTAATTACAAGAGCATTGTATAACACCGTAAGACAATTCTACATTTTTTTTATTGGACCTGAACAAGACCATATACATATGAAACCAGAAATCGTATATAGAAAAACTGTATACTCAATTTTCCATTTGGTTATCTTTTCTTCTGTTGACAGGACTTTTAATTTTCAAATTCAAAGACGTTGTAGTAATTTATGTTCATACTTTTGCGACTCTTACAAAAGGATGTCAAATGAAAGATAAAAATATCTGTAAAACTACTTCTAATTGCATGGTTCTCTTTGTATTAGTTTAGCATTGACAGTCATTTAAAGTTCATCGCTTAGTTTATTTAGTTTATTCACGTTTTACTTTTTAAGGTGAAAAATTAAAATGGTTGCTTATGATAAAGATAGAATCGTGAAATTTAAAATATTTTTAATAGCTATTCTTCTGTTTCATTTGAAACCCATGTAGCCTTTGTATAAGTCGTAAATGCATGAAAAGTAATTATTAATTATAATAAATTAAATATAATAAATTATCTATTGCCTTTGGAAATTAAAACTCTTGTAAAAATGACAAACGATCTTAAAATAAAAATCTGAGTATGTAGTTTTGCTTCTGATGGTCTATAGTTTCAATTTTATATAGTCTCATTCTTAGGAGGGAAATCGTGTCGCGTGGTGTAATAGATTGCCCACAAACACTTGACATTGAATTGGTGGCGTATGACTGATATTAATTCACCTTGTAATTAATATTAATCAAAATAGTTGTAATAACTTTTGTTTGGCTTTAAACACATTTCCTATTATAAACACATGTTCGTGTTTACCAAAAACCATCAACTAACTATATCGAAAAATATTTATTTGTTATCTATATCAACACAATTCGACAGACCCCCCTTATTTTTCTGATAGTAAGCATTAGTGTGCTTTACAAACTTATTGCTTCGAGTTCCTAATTTTTTTCTTATCATTTGCTGTACTTTAGCGATAAAGACTCACCAAATCGTGTTAATACAACAAAAATATTTTCCATAGTCATTCCCAATATTATTTTTGGTTTAAAATCAATTGAATGCAGTGCGTCAGAAATAATTCGCACTGTTTGATTGTAAAATATATTTATAATTCTGCATGATTGCATTTCGGGAGCAATCATTTTAAATGATATAATAGTAACCAAGGCATTGGTTTTCCACTTCTACGTTCATTGTGAATATAAAATTTATTGTCACAAGTGATTTGTTGCACTAGTTTACACATAAGGGCTTACACGAAGGGTTGGCTATAACATTTTCAGATGGCTTTTGGATTTCAAAGCACGAAAATGATATTAATTTTTTTGCCGCTAAAAAAATATTAAAATTCGTTACATGCCCAAAGATCGCAAAAATATATAAAAATTGACAAAGACTTTCGTTCTAAAGGTTTATTTTTCATATTAAAATTTACATTAGTCATTTGGCGATATGAAAACTTGCCCAGCGAAACATCGCCCAAAACAAAACAAAAAAATAAAATGGGCCAAAACGGAAAATGAAAGTACGCCCAAAATTAAATAAAAATAAATAAAGATCATTCAAATCAAAAATGAAAATCCGCACCAAAAATTGGGCATACGAAAAATCGCCCAAAAATTATAATAATTTTTATTATAAAAAATCGCACAAAAATATATCATCATATCTGGGGTATGTCGAAAATCGGCTATGCACAGCAAAGGTTGCAGGTAGGGTTTGCATCCCGGGATTTCCCGCGGGAAATTTCCCGGGAATTCGCACATTTTTCATTTCCCGGGAATTCAGAAGAAAATTTTACATATTTCTTCGCATATTTTTCCATCATTTCCACAATAAAATTAAAAATGTTGTATAAAAATTTAGATTACCTCGCTTTTAATCAGGTATGTCAAATATTGCAGTTGGATGACAAAATATTTTTAAGCTGCGTTCGGACATAGACTCAAAATACACTTTTTCGGATTTTTCCTGTCAAGCTCCATATGAAAAATTGATAATCCGGGAAAAGTAGATTTTAGGCGTGTATCCGAACGCCAAAAGTAAAGAATTTAAAGATTTCGAAGCGACAGGACAAAGAACTAACATTTCATTTAATGCTCTACTGACTATTAATGTGAACGATCGTTCTCCATCGCGTCCACATTTTCCAATAAAATAAGAAATATCTGATCTTTAATTAATTCTGAAACTTGAAAAGATGTTTGAATTGATTTCACATTGCGCATTGTTATATGAATTCTGTAAAAGGTTCGTTGTGAAATATATATTTATTTTACTTTAATAAAATGTGAATGTTTCGTTGGAAAAAAATAAGCTTAACTCATGGCAAACAGTATGTTGACGATTTCCCGTACTGTCCCGGGATCCCGGGAAATTGAAAAAATAATTCCCGTTTCCCGGGAAATAAAAAGTACGGGAACTTTCATACAAATATAGTTTGGTTGATGTGCAAAAAGTGCTGTTCAACGGTGTTATTTTTTCAAATTTCTAGTTTTATTGGCAAGGTTGAACTTTGTCATTTAATAATGGAACACAATATCATTCATCGGACTACCACGACTGGCTCGACAGTAACTCATCCGATCAACTCATTTTTTCAGTACATTTTCAATTGTTCCGGTTCGAACTCTTCATGTTTCAACGCTTCAATTGTCTATGAATGGCTCCCCACAGCTAGGCGGCTAACTGACATCACAATTTCGGCTGAATGTTCGACTTTCAAAAATAGCGCGTAAAATATCGTTGAGCTTCTGTTAGTTGTCGCAGGAAATGGTCCACCAAACAGTGAATCGTTGTGGATGCATAAAATATCGTTGAGCTTCTCAATAGTCATGTGTGTGTTCTCTGAACCCCATATGCGGCATTTTTGCTTATTGACATAGCCACCGAGATGATAATGAGATTCATCTGAAAACACGATTTTTTTTAATTTCTTACCCTTTGTGGAAGTAAGTTCTGAATATTTCTCAATATTTTTCGAGCATAGCGTCCCATTTTGCAAATGACAAACATAAACCTGAAAATAAAAATTTTAAATGGCCCACCATTCGATATCGCTACGAACATATTAACCGAGATTCCGCCGAACTTGTCACAGGTATGGTCACAAAATCACTAAAAAGTCTTACCATTTCGCTTTTCTTGTTCTTAGTTTTTTATTTAATTCTTTTCCGTCCATATTTACATCATATTTACTAAAATGTTTATACACTCCACGAGAGTATTATGGCTTTGTGCATTTGTTTGTAACACCCAAAAGGAAGCGAGATAGACCCATTGTTAAGTATACCGATCGACTTAGAATCACTTTCTGAGTCGATTTAGCAATGTCCGTCTGTCCGTCTGTCCGTCTGTCTGTCTGTCTGTCCATCTATTGTTGTAATCAATTTACAGGTCGCAATTATAGTCCGATCTTAACAAAAATTGGCACAAATAAGTTTTGTGGATCATGGACGAACGATATTTAATTTGAGGCAAATCGGTTCAGATTTAGATATAGCCCCCATACAAATGTCGTTCCTGAATTTACATTTTCCGCTCTAGAAACGACGTATTGTACCCGATTTTCTTTAAATTTGACACAACATCTAACAATCCAACTAGAAACACCTATGCTGAAATTCGGTAAGATCGGTTCAGATTTAGATATAGCCCCCATACAAATGTCGCTCCCGATTTGACATTTTCCGCTCTAGAAACCCCATATTATACTCGCTTTTCTTTAAATTTGGCACAACATCTTATAATCCAACTGGAAACTTATATGCAGAAATTAGGTAAGATCGGTTCAGATTTAGATATAGCCCCCATACAAATGTAGCTCCCGATTTGACATTTTCCGCTCTAGAAACCACATATTGTACCCGATTTTCTTTAAATTTGGCACAACATCTTATAATCCAACTAAAAACACCTATGCAAAAATTGGGTAAGATCGGTTCAGATTTAGATATAGCCCCCATACAAATGTCGCTCCCGATTTGACATTTTCCGCTCTAGAAACCCCATATTATACTAGCTTTTCTTTAAATTTGGCACAACATCTTATAATCCAACTGGAAACTTATATGCAGAAATTAGGTAAGATCGGTTCAGATTTAGATATAGCCCCCCAAACAAATGTGGCTCCCGATTTGACATTTACCGCTCTAGGAACCAAATATTGTACTCGATTTTCTTTAAATTTGACATATCATCTTATAATCCAACTAGAAACACCTATGCAAAAATTGGGTAAGATCGGTTCAGATTTAGATATAGCCCCCAAACAAATGTGACTTCCGTTTTGACTTTTGCCGCTTTAGAAGCCACATATTGTACACGATTTTCTTTAAATTTGGCACAACAGCTTACAATCCAAGTAAAAAACCTACGGTGAAAGTGGGTAAGATCGGTTCAGATTTAGATATAGCGCAAATACAAATGTTGCTCCCAAATGTTTAACCGATTTTGGCCAAACTATACATATTATATTTCACCTATTTCGTTCCAGATTTCAATATACCCCCATACAAATGTCCTTTCCGATTTATCATTTTTCGTCAAACACACACATTTACAGGATACAAAAACCTTCCCGTTTTCACATTTTCACCTAATTAAATTGTATTCGGATTGAAAGTGGAGTGTATCATAGAGTCGGCCCCGCCCGACTTTAGCCTTTCCTTACTTGTTTTAAAATTGAGTTTTGTATATTTGATATTTTGGAATAACTACAATGAGTCAAAAACGCCAGTCATTCAAATGTGATACTATTTTGAATATAGAAGACAACATTCTTCAACGTGGCAACCTTCCCCTCGCTCTCTCACTCTCTATCGCATGAACGCATAGAATGACCAGGCATAATTTGCGATAACCAGTACTTCCAAATTTGCTTTCTACAAAACTTCTGAACATTTGCTGAGATTTCAGTTGCTGACAAGTGGCAAACGGGACAACTTGTCGTTTGGTGAAGTGTGCGCGTAAAAAGTAAATCTCGTCGAAAGTATGGCTGTGGCTACCGTCTTGCTCTACGTCATCATAGCTTTGGCTTCGCTGGCCATTTACTACATTAAGCGCCGTCTGAACTATTGGAAAGAGCAGGGCATAGCTCATGACGAGCCCAGTTTTTTGGCCGGCAATTTCCAGGGTCTAACGACCAAACGTAGCATAGCGGAGTGTGTACGTGAAACGTATGACAGACACCGCGGCTCGGGGCCTTTCTGTGGATTTTATGTCTTCCAACGGCCGGGCGTTTTGGTCTTGGACACGGACTTGGTGAAGAATGTCTTGATTAAGGATTTCTCCAAGTTCACCGATCGCGGTATGTTTCACAATGAGGAGGACGATCCGCTGACGGGGCATTTGTTCCTCTTGGACGGTGCCAAGTGGAAGAATTTGCGCAATAAATTGTCGCCCACTTTCACGTCGGGCAAAATGAAATCCATGTATCCCGCGGTGATCGATGTGGCCGAGAATTTCGTCCAAGTTTTTGGTGAAATGAGCCGAGAGGAGAATGTGGTCGAAATCAAGGAGCTGCTGGCCCGTTTCACAACCGATGTAATTGGCAGATGTGCCTTCGGCATTAATTGCAATAGTTTGAAAGATCCCAATGCTGAATTCCGTTTGATGGGCAAACGTTCTTTGGAGGAACGTAGACATGGCAATCTTTTGACCGGTTTCATGCTGAGTTTCCCCGAACTGGCCAAGAAATTAAGGATGGCCATGGTGCCCGATGATGTTACCGCCTTCTTCATGCGCATTGTCCGCGAAACGGTGGCCTATCGGGAGGAGAATAATATCAAGGCCAACGATTTCCTGAGTATTCTAATGGATCTGCAGAAAGGCGAGGGTAACGGATCGGGTGTCACTTTGAGCCTGGAGGAAATGGCTGCTCAAGCGTTTGTCTTCTTCTTGGGCGGCTTCGAGACGTCCTCGTCCACCATGGGCTTTCTGCTGTACGAACTGGCCCAGCATGAGGACATTCAGCAGAGGATGCGAGAGGAAATTGCCGAAATATTCGATGGACAGGGGAAGAGTACCTATGAAGATGTGCACGGATTGCAGTATATGGGACAGGTGATATCGGGTAGGTGGTAATAATTATAAAAGATAATTTGAAGACTGAGAGAATTAGAAATATTATTATGAAAATGCCAAGTGATATTATTTGAAATTTTGTTTTTGGCTATGAAGTCATTTGTTATTCGGGTTCGAGAGTATTTTAATCATTCCAAAGGCATTTTAATAAATTAAAGAAATTGTTTCTCTCTTTCTTCCAGAAACTTTGCGCAAGTACACCATCGTTCCGCATCTCAATCGTCAGGCCTTGAGTGATTATGTCGTCCCCGGCAATCCCAAATATGTCATCAAAAAGGGCATGCCCGTTCTCATACCCGCCTATGCTATGCATCATGATCCCGCTCTCTACCCCGAGCCGGAAAAATTTGATCCGGAACGATTCCATCCGGATGTCGTTAAACAACGCGATTCCGTTGAATGGCTGCCCTTTGGGGATGGACCTCGTAATTGCATTGGCATGCGTTTTGGTTTGATGCAAACGCGCGTGGGTCTGGCCTATTTGCTGCGTAGTTTTAGATTTTCGGTTTGTGATAAGACGGAGCTGCCTTTGCTGTGGAGTAAAAAGTCGTTTGTATTGTGTTCCGAGAATGGCATATTTCTAAAGGTGGAGAAATTGTAAGTGGTTCTAATTCTTATAGAAATTTTAATAAATAAAGTACAATAAGTTATTTATACACTAAAAACTCGTTTTTCTTTAATTTGGGACTTTCCTGTTAAAAACAACCGAGAGAATCTGTTTCTTATAATTGTGGTTATAAATATATTTTTAATTTTTAACATTTTTTTCTATTTTAAAAAAGAAAAACACATCATACCTGTGTTATATGCTCAATCGCAGGTAATTATAAATGTTACGAACAATCCCAAAAAAAATTTAAAAAATATTTTTTCGACAAAAAATCTCTTTTTCTGGCATGAAAAACTTATATAAATAGGAAAAAAATATTTTCTTTTATTGTGTTGTCATTTATTTTGGTTTAAGACCAAAGGTTGTGCTGAAGTCTTCAGCAGAACCCAAAATTAGCAAAAAGGCAAAGTGAGACCTTTATTGTTGCAGCTAAAAGTTGACTGCGCAGTTTCGATGGGCGCTACCTCATCTCGTCAGAACTTTCGCAACGAATGTATGTCTTTGACTTAAATCAGGGTTCATATTAGTACCAGCGGTCACATACGACAAATGAGAAGCGCTGATAAACAAAATATTCCACCGAACTATCAATTTATTTTTTAATAATTTTGTTTTATTTTTTAATAATATTATTTTTTTTTGCTACTCCTAGTAGCGCGATATTGATACCAAATCACTTTGGAAATTTTAAATAATTTTTATCGTACCATACATATCAAGATTTAATTTTTCTATGTTGATTAGCTGTTACACTCAAACGATTGACATTGAACTTGGTGGCGTATAATTAATATTAATTACATTAACTTTGTACAATAGTTGTAATAACTTTTGTTTGGTCATGAGCATATTTCCGGTTATAATCGCAATTGATAGCTTACATGCTTGTGCAATATTTGTTGATCTATATTAGTACTTTTATAGCCACATAGTACCGGCTAACGCCAATTTAAAACGAAGCAAGTTAGTAGTTATCTATGACAAGACAACTATCAACAGCCCTCTGTTCTGATAGCCAGCCTTAGTGCGATTTACAAACTTACCGCTTCGCGTTCCTAATAATTTTCTTATCATGTTCTGTATTTCTATGAGTAAGAGTCATCAAATAACATTGATAGATAAATATTTTACATAGTCATTCCAAATATTATTTTTGATTTGAAAAGCGATGCAACAAAAACCATGCTAATACAACACATTTTATGCAATAATGTTTGTCAATACTAGTTTTAAAATCCAAAACAATCCAAATGCTTCGAATTTGATTAAACTAGTTTACTGTGTATACAATTTTATGGTGTAGTTAGGCTTTCTAAACTCGATAACGATGTTAATTTTTTATGAATATTTTTTAGTGAAATTTTAATTTTCGTAAGTAATAAGACTATGCCTTAAAATGTATGCCGACGTACTATGTATAACAGTTTCTGATGTGTTTTGGTTCTCTAAACTCGAAAATAATATTAAAAAAAAAATGTTTTTACTAAAATTCCAATTCCATGTACCTTTAATATTTGTACTCTCATTTTCTCATTTTGAAATGTAAGTCACATAATACCCTCTTAAATGTACAATTAAAGGTTATTGTAATGGCTACAATCGTTGCGAATTTCACTTTCACATAGGAAGTTTCAATTAGGAACAGTATCTTAAAAATTCAGAAACAAATAATATTTTTCGAAAAAATATAAAATTATTTTTGGTGGCACGAAAAACTATAAAAATAGAAAAAATGTGAATTTTTTTTTGTAATAGCTTAAATTTTAGCGAAGAAACCAGTGACTGTATATTAGAGTCGTGGTCCATGCAAATGGAAAAACAATTTCCAGTCACGCCACGAAAATAAAGTTTGTACTGTTTAATGATGATTTACAAGATATTTCGATCCTAGATCAAGCCGTCTGTGAGCTAACGCTGCTGAAAATGCTTCTAAAAATCAATTTTTTTTGCGAGTTGCATTTTTGTCCTATATTTTTTTCTGAGTTAATAGACCCTTGAAGGCACCTCAAATATAAATTATGATTCTTGTCTTAGAGTATCTTATTGATAGAATTATTGATCGTTTATAGTATTTTGTTTGAGTTTTTTCATAGTGACAACTGAAAACATTCTCGTATTAGGTGGTAGTATTTTATAAACAAAAAAATAGATACATCCAATACTTTTCGAATGATGCCTAAATGATGAACATCGGAATGAAATAAACACCGCAGCGCTCATTTATCTAAAATGAGTTTCAAAATTTTGGCTCTGAAAATACATACATTTCACAAAAAAAGAAGTCAGTGACATCATTTTTCATCCGATATTCCTCATTTTGGCATCATTGAGTCCTTCCGTTTATTTTTCACCTTTCAAAAAATGTTTCCAAGAAATATGATTTTCAAACAGTCATCTTGAAAAACCGCAAAATATCTATATTAACGTCCAATAATACAACCAAGGAGTTATTCTAAAACAAGAAAATTTTATATTTAAGATGCTACTATAACTAAAAATAAATAATTTTTAAAGGTATTTACAGACGGCTTGACCCAGCGGCGAAATATTTTCATCATTAAATAATCCAATCTTTATTTCTGGGAGGTTACCACACCTATTTATTTTCGTGACCCATCCTACTGTCTATATACGACCTGTGGATAAAGGTAGAAGTCATAAACATTCTTTGTAGACGCAAAAAAATGTTGTCATGATTTTGAATTTTTTGATTAAAAATCGCGATAACCGCTTTACAAATTAGAGACCAGAATATTTATTTATTTTATAATAACAAAGAAAACAAGGTCAATTTAAAGAAAATTCATTGATAAATGTTGAAGTTATGTTTGATTAAATTAATTTAAGCAAAAACTTGGTAAAAAATGTCACGAATTTTTGGCATTCCCTTAATTATATTTACAGCCTAAGTAATTTCTACTTTTATCCATAGATTTACAAAAAATCTTGACTTAGAAGAAATTTGTGACTACAAACTTTATTATGACCCTCTTTATTTATACATAGATATAAGACATAAAAATAGTCTTTTCTTCGCTAAGATGCTAGTTATTATAAAATAAAAATATATAAATAGTTTGTTATTTAATGTTTATGCATGTGTCTTATACGAACTTTTTCCAATTAAATTATAAATTTATTTATTTAAATATAAATTTCCGATATTTCGCAATTACATTGAATGTAAACCTTTATGTCTACTTTTTTTCATAGATCTCATACATATAGACATTGTTTTCATTTCTATTAAAAAATAGACCACAATATTTATTTCATAGGATTCTTCGTGTCAGAAAGTAATTTGTAAATAATTTGTACTTTGTAATTTGTTTGTAAATAAATTTTTCCATGTGATAGTGCATCTCGCACAAATTTTAGCCATTAAAATTTAAATATTAATATTTTTAATTATTTATATAATACATTATTTAATAATTCATTATTTGTAATTGAACATACAACCGGGCGTAATTAGCCAAATCCAAAATCGACCAGTCCAAATATGAAAAAAATCGAAAAAAATAAAATTTTAATAATTTTTTTTAAATCCATAACAATTCATTTTATGTATAAAAATTAATATTTATATAAATTACACTGTCCAACATATTAAGACTTTTTTAATGGAACAGTATAGCGACCCAATAATTCTGAAAGGGCGAGTTGAGTAGATAATTTTTGTAGAAGAAACTCAGACCAGCTATACTATACTATAAGTTTATTCCACAAAAATTATCTACTCAACAAGCCCTTTCAGAATTATAGGGTCGCTACTCTGTTCCATAAATGCTGTTGGACAGTGTTAGTATTATTTATCAATGCACACAGAAAATACATTTTGACATCTGCGATAGACCTTTTTTTTTATTTTTTAGTGCTTGGATAAAGAATAAAGATTTCAGGTGCAGTCAGTCCTTTACTTTTTAAATGATAAAATACTAATCACCTAAATGGTGGCACTTTTCAATTTCCATTGTGAATATATATGTTATTTCCTGGAATGAATTGTTATCAGCTTTGCCAGGCGAAAGACAATGACCATTGAATGAAAGAAATTAGAGAGAGGGACCTATAAAACAGATCTATTGTACGTCGTTTTGTCTCTCATATGTTCCAATGACTTTTTGGCTTCGACAGGTAACATTTTCTAGGGACAAGTCCTTCCAATACATTTCCCAGAAATAAAATGTAAGCAATTCTATATTTATTATCTATCTATATATATAAACCAAGACCAAACGGCTGAAGCCAGGGTCATGGAATTTACAGGGTAGTTCCCAAATATGACGTAGACGTCGACTAAGACTACGAAATTCGTACTTTTAGGGGGTTAAATGGGCCGAAAAGGGATAAACATCGAACCTTCTTCCTGACTAAACGGCTTTAGCTAGAAACATGAAAATCGGTGTGTTCTTTGCAATGAAAATGCAGACGAGGTACAAATAGGGATTTTTCGAAATTTGTACCTTTAAGGGAGGAAAGAGTCAAAAAGGGATAAAAATGGTACCAATTTAAGTATTACAGCTAGAATCGAGAAATTCGGTATCTACATTTCTCTGACAACGTAGACTTGGAACATAAATGAATTTTTCGAAATTTTTCTTCATAAGGGGTGTAGCTAGTAGTAGCTATTGCAGCTAGAATCGTGAAATTTGTTATGTAAATTCTTCTGGCCATGTAGAAGCGAAGTAAAATTGGATTTTTCGAAATTTGTACTTATAAGGGGTGAGTGGGACAAAAAGGGATAAAAATGGTACCAAATAAAGTATTACAGCTAGAATCGTGAATTTTGGTATGTAAATTCCTCTGACCGCATAGAAGCGAAGTAAAATTGGACGATAAAATTGGATTTTTCGAAATTTGTACATTTAAGGGATGAGCGGGACAAAAAGGGATAAAAATGGTACCAACTAAAGTATAACAGCTAGAATCCTGATTCCTCTGACCATATAGAAGCGCAGTAAAATTTGATTTTTCGAAATTTGTACTTTTAAGGGGTGCACGGGACGAAAAGTGATAAAAATGGTGTACAGTCTTTTAATTACGTAAACTCTGAACATAAATGGATATTTCAAAATGTGTACTTAAACGGAGGATACGGGACGACAAGGAATAAACGTGTTACCAAATAACGTATGTCTCTTTAGGGGAAGCAAAAACACATGTTACCTATAGTAATTTTTCAAAATGTTTACTTTTTAGGAAAGAGGTGCAAAATGTTATAAAGTGGCTGGCTGAATCTAGAAACATGAGGTCGTGTATATAAAAGGCTGGGTAGAAAATGGTACAAAATATAAATACGAAGCGAGTTCAGCGACAAGCGCATTCTTTTGACTATATATGAGTGCTATCTAGTAGGAGATTTTCAAATTAATATTTTAGATTTATCTATATCCACGAAAAGAATATCAAATAAATACTATCCTAAAACAGATACGGATTAAACTAATAACAAATTTCGAGTGCGAAGCAGTGGGTAGTGCTAGTTAAATGTAAAATATTATTAATTACAAAGTTTTATGGTTTGATTTTTATGTTCATTTTTAATATTTAGAATTCTTTAATGGCAGCTTGCAAATTGTTTCTCTTGAATAAGGAAAAAAAGAAAATTTTTTCGATTTTCAAAAAATGTGAAATTGTGCCATAAGGTAGTATTAAAAAATTCGTAACTTTTTTGTGTTAGGAGTTAGAAATATTTTTGTTGGCGTATTTCTAACACATTACTTCATGTTTAATTTAAAATTTTTAAATCTTCAAAAATATATATTTTTATTTTTAATAATCAAAAAGCAACTCTTCCATTTTTTATTATTTAAAATAATTTATTATTTATTAACAGATAAAATCATAAGAAAAACGCTTAATAGGTTTCATGGTGGAGCTCCTGGTACTTACTATATAACATTTAATATATTTAGTGGAAATAATTACACCCACTTACTTTAAACTGGCTTCGAAATAGTTGTGGATTAAAATTAGTCTGTTGTTTGTTTAATGTGTTGTCTCAAAATTTTTAAGCTTTATCGCTATCCCTTCGTAAGCTGTATTTTCATAAAATCCACTAAAACTTCCACATATTTGATTGGATTTGTGTTTTTGAATACTTTGAATACCACATGCCGAATTTATATGATCAGACCAAGTCAACGGTTTATTGAAGACAACACCAAGACTGTTGGCTTTACCTCAAATATCTGAGTGTCTAAGACATATACAAAAATTTGGCAAAATTATATTTTCAATTATATAGTAATCAGAAATACAATGCAGTTCTAAACCTGTTTAAAGAACAAATGGCAATGGGGTAACCTTCCCTTGTGCACTCTTCAGCTCTCACTGACACATTCATAAAGTAATTCTATTGGCCCAATCTAAATGACTACGCAATATTAGCAATTACCAGTTTCTATTGCCACCAAACACTATCTACTTGTTTTCTATAAAACAATAGAATGCACTCAGAGAAAGCTCAGTATTAAACGCGCCGGTGACGAGACAACTTGCAAAGAAATCATTTAACTGAGTATTTGCGAAAAATATAAATCACTGGACACACTATGGCGGCTGTGGCTACCATATTGATTTACGTCATCATAGCTTTGGCTTCGCTGGCCATTTACTACATAAAGCGGCGTCTGAACTACTGGAAAGATCAGGGCATAGCTCATGATGAGCCAAGTTTTTTGGCCGGCAATTTCCAGGGTCTAATGAGCACACGCAGCATAGCCGATTGTATACGTGATACGTACGAGAGGCACCGCGGCTCGGGACCTTTTTGTGGATTTTATTTCTTCCAACGACCGGCTGTTTTGGTGTTGGACACAGATTTGGTGAAGAATATTTTGATTAAAGACTTCTCCAATTTCACCGATCGCGGTCTGTTCCACAACGAAAAGGATGATCCGCTGACGGGGCATTTATTCCAGTTGGATGGTGCCAAGTGGAAAAATTTACGCAACAAGCTGTCGCCCACCTTTACCTCGGGCAAAATGAAGCTCATGTATCCCACCATTATCGATGTGGCCGAGAAGTTTGTCGAGGTATTTGCTGATATGAGTCGAGAGGACAATGTTATCGAAATCAAAGAGCTTTTGGCACGTTTTACCACCGATGTGATTGGCAGATGTGCCTTCGGCATTAACTGCAACAGTCTAAAAGATCCCAATGCCGAGTTCCGTTTGATGGGCAAGCGTTCGCTGACCGAACGTAGACATGGCAGCTTTTTGAATGGTTTCATGCAGGGCTTCCCCAAACTGGCCAAGAAATTGCACATGCGCTTTTTGCCCGACGCTATTACCGAGTTCTTTGTGCGTGTTGTCCGCGAAACGGTGGCCTATCGTGAGCAGCACAACATTAAGACCAATGATTTCCTGAGTATTCTAATGGATCTGAAGAATGGCGAGGGCAAAGACAAGGGTGTCTCTTTGACGCTGGAGGAAATGGCCGCCCAGGCTTTTGTGTTTTTCTTGGGTGGCTTCGAGACTTCGTCGTCCACTATGGGCTTCGCCTTGTACGAGTTGGCTCAGCATGAGGACATACAACAGAAGATGCGTGATGAAATCAATGAGGTGTTTGATGCGGAGGGCAAGACCAGCTATGACAAAGTGCACGACTTGGAGTACATGGGCCAGGTGATATCGGGTGAGTAGGGAGCAGTCATGAAGGGGTTTGTTGAAATGCTTTATGAGACAAAACTACTTCAGTTGTATGATAAGATGATGAAAAAACTCTAATGTATAAATTCTTATAATGAAAATACTTTGTTTCTGACTGAAACAAAATCAAACTTTTTTCAAAATAACAAGGTTCGTCGAAGGGATTCAATAGAAAAGACCGGCAAAGTATATATAGGGTGGACTATGCAAAATTTTAAATTTGAACTACCGATTACTTTGACTTTTTTTTTGATTTTATTTTTATTTTCAGATTTATATTATTTGCAAAATTTCACACTAAACGCTCGATCAAAATTGGAAAATATTAAAAACTTGCTTCCAAAGTAGTGTCTTTAACGCAAACTTATTTACGAAACTTGTAAAGAAATTTACGTGGGAAATTTTCGAGAGATTGGCCTTCAGTTCAGCCTTCATGAAACTCATTTTCATTTTGGTGGCTATGTCAATTAGCAAAATTGCCGCATATGGTTTCAGAGAATCGACTCGTGGCTATTGAGAAGACAATGCATCCACAACGAGCCACTGTTTGGTGTGGATTTTTGGGCTGCATTGAAAAATTGGGTTGATCGTACTGTCGAGCCAGTCATATGAATGAAATTGTGTTCCATTAAAAATATCCATTTTTGGTCAAAAAAGCTCTATCTTCCAAAAAACATGGACACGCTTCACAAGATTTAACCCTACTGCAATAACAACACAATTAAAATTTAAACAATTCCCCCGAAATCCACTTCACCTAAGCCCCAATGAAATTTCATGATGATCGAATCATGCAGTAGTTGATTCACAACACTATGCCAAATTTTGTCTGAGGTATACGTATAAAATGTTCTAATATATTATGGATTTTTAAATTCGTAAACGATATTTAAAAAAAAATATGGATTTTTTTTTTAAATTTTCTAATTTATTGTGGCTTTCTAAATCATATTTAAAAAAAATTATGGATTTTTTATTTTTTCTTACTAAAATTTTAATTATCGCCAAAGGTACCCTTAATATTTGTACTCTCATTTTGGAACACCCTATTATATCTTAAATTAAAGGTACTTATAATGGATACAAATATTGGGAATTTAACTTTCATTACGAAAAAGTGGTATGGGAACAGTTAAAAAAATGGATTTTTTTTTTCAAAAAAAAAAATCCTGGCGTAGAAACAAATCTAGGAAAATTATGTTGTTTTATTTTTAAATAGCAACATTTAAGGAAGAAAATAAAGCCAGACAATTTTCATATTTTCAATGGGAATAGCTGAATTGTATGACTAAATCAGTTTAAACAAAACTTTGTAAAAATATTTTTATATTTTTATATTTTTATATTTTTATATTTTTATATTTTTATATTTTTATATTTTTATATTTTTATATTTTTATATTTTTATATTTTTATATTTTTATATTTTTATATTTTTATATTTTTATATTTTTATATTTTTATATTTTTATATTTTTATATTTTTATATTTTTATATTTTTATATTTTTATATTTTTATATTTTTATATTTTTATATTTTTATATTTTTATATTTTTATATTTTTATATTTTTATATTTTTATATTTTTATATTTTTATATTTTTATATTTTTATATTTTTATATTTTTATATTTTTATATTTTTATATTTTTATATTTTTATATTTTTATATTTTTATATTTTTATATTTTTATATTTTTATATTTTTATATTTTTATATTTTTATATTTTTATATTTTTATATTTTTATATTTTTATATTTTTATATTTTTATATTTTTATATTTTTATATTTTTATATTTTTATATTTTTATATTTTTATATTTTTATATTTTTATATTTTTATATTTTTATATTTTTATATTTTTATATTTTTATATTTTTATATTTTTATATTTTTATATTTTTATATTTTTATATTTTTATATTTTTATATTTTTATATTTTTATATTTTTATATTTTTATATTTTTATATTTTTATATTTTTATATTTTTATATTTTTATATTTTTATATTTTTATATTTTTATATTTTTATATTTTTATATTTTTATATTTTTATATTTTTATATTTTTATATTTTTATATTTTTATATTTTTATATTTTTATATTTTTATATTTTTATATTTTTATATTTTTATATTTTTATATTTTTATATTTTTATATTTTTATATTTTTATATTTTTATATTTTTATATTTTTATATTTTTATATTTTTATATTTTTATATTTTTATATTTTTATATTTTTATATTTTTATATTTTTATATTTTTATATTTTTATATTTTTATATTTTTATATTTTTATATTTTTATATTTTTATATTTTTATATTTTTATATTTTTATATTTTTATATTTTTATATTTTTATATTTTTATATTTTTATATTTTTATATTTTTATATTTTTATATTTTTATATTTTTATATTTTTATATTTTTATATTTTTATATTTTTATATTTTTATATTTTTATATTTTTATATTTTTATATTTTTATATTTTTATATTTTTATATTTTTATATTTTTATATTTTTATATTTTTATATTTTTATATTTTTATATTTTTATATTTTTATATTTTTATATTTTTATATTTTTATATTTTTATATTTTTATATTTTTATATTTTTATATTTTTATATTTTTATATTTTTATATTTTTATATTTTTATATTTTTATATTTTTATATTTTTATATTTTTATATTTTTATATTTTTATATTTTTATATTTTTATATTTTTATATTTTTATATTTTTATATTTTTATATTTTTATATTTTTATATTTTTATATTTTTATATTTTTATATTTTTATATTTTTATATTTTTATATTTTTATATTTTTATATTTTTATATTTTTATATTTTTATATTTTTATATTTTTATATTTTTATATTTTTATATTTTTATATTTTTATATTTTTATATTTTTATATTTTTATATTTTTATATTTTTATATTTTTATATTTTTATATTTTTATATTTTTATATTTTTATATTTTTATATTTTTATATTTTTATATTTTTATATTTTTATATTTTTATATTTTTATATTTTTATATTTTTATATTTTTATATTTTTATATTTTTATATTTTTATATTTTTATATTTTTATATTTTTATATTTTTATATTTTTATATTTTTATATTTTTATATTTTTATATTTTTATATTTTTATATTTTTATATTTTTATATTTTTATATTTTTATATTTTTATATTTTTATATTTTTATATTTTTATATTTTTATATTTTTATATTTTTATATTTTTATATTTTTATATTTTTATATTTTTATATTTTTATATTTTTATATTTTTATATTTTTATATTTTTATATTTTTATATTTTTATATTTTTATATTTTTATATTTTTATATTTTTATATTTTTATATTTTTATATTTTTATATTTTTATATTTTTATATTTTTATATTTTTATATTTTTATATTTTTATATTTTTATATTTTTATATTTTTATATTTTTATATTTTTATATTTTTATATTTTTATATTTTTATATTTTTATATTTTTATATTTTTATATTTTTATATTTTTATATTTTTATATTTTTATATTTTTATATTTTTATATTTTTATATTTTTATATTTTTATATTTTTATATTTTTATATTTTTATATTTTTATATTTTTATATTTTTATATTTTTATATTTTTATATTTTTATATTTTTATATTTTTATATTTTTATATTTTTATATTTTTATATTTTTATATTTTTATATTTTTATATTTTTATATTTTTATATTTTTATATTTTTATATTTTTATATTTTTATATTTTTATATTTTTATATTTTTATATTTTTATATTTTTATATTTTTATATTTTTATATTTTTATATTTTTATATTTTTATATTTTTATATTTTTATATTTTTATATTTTTATATTTTTATATTTTTATATTTTTATATTTTTATATTTTTATATTTTTATATTTTTATATTTTTATATTTTTATATTTTTATATTTTTATATTTTTATATTTTTATATTTTTATATTTTTATATTTTTATATTTTTATATTTTTATATTTTTATATTTTTATATTTTTATATTTTTATATTTTTATATTTTTATATTTTTATATTTTTATATTTTTATATTTTTATATTTTTATATTTTTATATTTTTATATTTTTATATTTTTATATTTTTATATTTTTATATTTTTATATTTTTATATTTTTATATTTTTATATTTTTATATTTTTATATTTTTATATTTTTATATTTTTATATTTTTATATTTTTATATTTTTATATTTTTATATTTTTATATTTTTATATTTTTATATTTTTATATTTTTATATTTTTATATTTTTATATTTTTATATTTTTATATTTTTATATTTTTATATTTTTATATTTTTATATTTTTATATTTTTATATTTTTATATTTTTATATTTTTATATTTTTATATTTTTATATTTTTATATTTTTATATTTTTATATTTTTATATTTTTATATTTTTATATTTTTATATTTTTATATTTTTATATTTTTATATTTTTATATTTTTATATTTTTATATTTTTATATTTTTATATTTTTATATTTTTATATTTTTATATTTTTATATTTTTATATTTTTATATTTTTATATTTTTATATTTTTATATTTTTATATTTTTATATTTTTATATTTTTATATTTTTATATTTTTATATTTTTATATTTTTATATTTTTATATTTTTATATTTTTATATTTTTATATTTTTATATTTTTATATTTTTATATTTTTATATTTTTATATTTTTATATTTTTATATTTTTATATTTTTATATTTTTATATTTTTATATTTTTATATTTTTATATTTTTATATTTTTATATTTTTATATTTTTATATTTTTATATTTTTATATTTTTATATTTTTATATTTTTATATTTTTATATTTTTATATTTTTATATTTTTATATTTTTATATTTTTATATTTTTATATTTTTATATTTTTATATTTTTATATTTTTATATTTTTATATTTTTATATTTTTATATTTTTATATTTTTATATTTTTATATTTTTATATTTTTATATTTTTATATTTTTATATTTTTATATTTTTATATTTTTATATTTTTATATTTTTATATTTTTATATTTTTATATTTTTATATTTTTATATTTTTATATTTTTATATTTTTATATTTTTATATTTTTATATTTTTATATTTTTATATTTTTATATTTTTATATTTTTATATTTTTATATTTTTATATTTTTATATTTTTATATTTTTATATTTTTATATTTTTATATTTTTATATTTTTATATTTTTATATTTTTATATTTTTATATTTTTATATTTTTATATTTTTATATTTTTATATTTTTATATTTTTATATTTTTATATTTTTATATTTTTATATTTTTATATTTTTATATTTTTATATTTTTATATTTTTATATTTTTATATTTTTATATTTTTATATTTTTATATTTTTATATTTTTATATTTTTATATTTTTATATTTTTATATTTTTATATTTTTATATTTTTATATTTTTATATTTTTATATTTTTATATTTTTATATTTTTATATTTTTATATTTTTATATTTTTATATTTTTATATTTTTATATTTTTATATTTTTATATTTTTATATTTTTATATTTTTATATTTTTATATTTTTATATTTTTATATTTTTATATTTTTATATTTTTATATTTTTATATTTTTATATTTTTATATTTTTATATTTTTATATTTTTATATTTTTATATTTTTATATTTTTATATTTTTATATTTTTATATTTTTATATTTTTATATTTTTATATTTTTATATTTTTATATTTTTATATTTTTATATTTTTATATTTTTATATTTTTATATTTTTATATTTTTATATTTTTATATTTTTATATTTTTATATTTTTATATTTTTATATTTTTATATTTTTATATTTTTATATTTTTATATTTTTATATTTTTATATTTTTATATTTTTATATTTTTATATTTTTATATTTTTATATTTTTATATTTTTATATTTTTATATTTTTATATTTTTATATTTTTATATTTTTATATTTTTATATTTTTATATTTTTATATTTTTATATTTTTATATTTTTATATTTTTATATTTTTATATTTTTATATTTTTATATTTTTATATTTTTATATTTTTATATTTTTATATTTTTATATTTTTATATTTTTATATTTTTATATTTTTATATTTTTATATTTTTATATTTTTATATTTTTATATTTTTATATTTTTATATTTTTATATTTTTATATTTTTATATTTTTATATTTTTATATTTTTATATTTTATATTTTTATATTTTTATATTTTTATATTTTTATATTTTTTATATTTTTATATTTTTATATTTTTATATTTTTATATTTTTATATTTTATATTTTTATATT